>QXEO01000554.1:0-232926 GCA_007115705.1 Dactylis glomerata
TCCTCTCTAACTCCTCCATAGCATTTGTTGCTTTGGTGGGATTTGAGAGAGAAGGATTTGAGCACTTTCCCTTGTGTTCTTGCTTTGCATCCTTGCATAGTGTTGAGCTCTCCATTACGATTTGTTCGAGTGAGAGACCGTGAGCTTGTTACTCTTGGAGGGTGACCTCCTAGTTGGCTTGGCGGTTGGTGCCTCGGTGACCTCTTCGTGGAAGATTGTGAAGAGGCCCGGGCTTCCCCTTCGTGGGAGTTGTGAAGTGGTTGTGGAGCTTGCCATCTCCGGAGTGGAGGAAAAGCTAACCATAAGAAGGGGTCCCTAGCTTCGTGGGGGACTCGGAGAAGAAGGTGAGCCTTCGTGGCGTTCGGGGGCCTTCGTGGTTACCCGCATCTCTCCAACGGTGATTAGCTTATTTTTTGTAAGTGAACATCGGGATACATCTTCGTCTCCGCGTGCCTCGGTTATCTCTATACCCGAGTTTATTTCCTTGTGATAGCCATCGTGCTTGAAGTACTTATATCTTGCTTATCACTTGTGAATTATATCTTGTGCTATCTTGCTTATATCTAGTTGTTGTTGTTGCACTTAGTTGAGCCTAGCATATTTAGGTCTTGTGCTTGAAGAAAATAAACGTTAGTTTAATTCCGCATTCCTTCAAGCCAATTCCGTAATTGTTTTAAAACGCCTATTCACCCCCCTCTAGGCGACATCTCGTCCTTTCAGTTGTCTCCCAAGAGTGCTTTTTTTAACGCCTTTGAGCTAGGCGCAGAAAGTGCGAATCAAGTAATATCAAGCGATGAAGCATCAAGTTCATAATTTGCTCTAAGAATAGAGTCAAAAAGTAATTTCTTCCTCTTTCTAGGACTAGCATTAGGAGTCAAATCAAGCTTTTGCAAGAACAAAATAACTTCAGATATATTGCAGCCATCAACATCAAAATCATTAAAAGAAATAAAGCTATCATCTCCTACACTCCGAAAAATTTCAGCACTCTTTTGAGAAAAAGTTTTTGCTGTTTTGGGCTTTTTAACACTAGGAGTAGGAGTTTTCTCTACACCATTCAAAGTAAGAGGATTGCTAGCATTTGGAACAACATCATTAGAGGTAGTAATGGTACATACCTTCATCTTTCTAGCCATCTCATCTTCTCTTTCCCACCTGGCATGCAATTCTGCTAACATCCTAACATTTTCATCAGTTCTAACTTGGATAGCATTAGCAGTGGCAAAAGTATTGTTCTCTTTCACATCATTAGGCAACACTTTTAATTTTAGAAGTTCAACATCATGAGCAAGGCTATCAACTTTAGAAGCAAGAATATCAATTTTGCCTAACTTTTCCTCAACAGACTTATTAAAAGCAGTTTGCTTACCGATGAAGTCCTTGAGCATGACTTCAAGCTCATAGGGCGCAGGCCTAGTGTTGTTGGTGGAATTACCATAAGAGTTACCATAACCATTACCATTGGTAGAAGGATACGGCTATAATTGTTACTAGCAAAATTGTTCCTATAAGCATTTTTGTTAAAATTATTATTTCTAATGAAGTTTACATCAACATGCTCTTCTTGAGCAACCAAAGAGGCTAAAGGAACATTATTAGGATCAACATGAGTCCTATCATTAGAAAGCATAAGCATAATAGCATCAATCTTATCACTCAAGGAAGAGGTTTCCTCAACAGAATTTACCTTCTTACCTTGTGGAGCTCTCTTGGTGTGCCATTCAGAATAATTTACCATCATGTTGTCGAGAAGCTTTGTTGCGGCGTCCAAGGTAAGGGACATAAAAGCGCCTCCAGCAGCTGAATCCAATAGGTTCCTTGAAGAAAAATTCAGTCCTGCATAAAAAGTTTGGACAATCATCCAAGTAGTCGGTCCATGAGTAGGGCAATCCTTTATCATAGATTTCATTATTTCCCAAGCCTGGGCAACATGTTCATTATCAAACTGGCTAAACTTCATAATATTGCTACGCAAAGCTATAATCTTAGCAAGAGGATAGTATCTTCCAATAAAAGCATCCTTACACTTAGCCCAAGAATCAATACTATTTTTAGTCAAAGACATCAACCAATCCTTAGCTTTTCCTCTCAGAGAAAAAGGAAACAACTTAAGCTTAATAATATCACTCTCTACATCCTTATATTTCTGCATCTCACATAGCTCAACAAAATTGTTGAGATGAGCTGCAGCATCATCAGTACTAGCACCAGAAAATTGCTCTTTCATAACAAGGTTTAATAAAGCAGGCTTAATCTCATAAAAATCAGCAGCAGGAGCAGGTGGCGCAATAGGAGTGCAGATAAAATCACTATTATTAGTGCTTGTAAAGTCACACAACTTGGTGTTCTCATGAGTACCCATTCTAGCAAAGCTAAAAGCAGACAAGTAAAGACAACTATAAAGGAAACTAATTTTTTTTGTGTTTTTGATAAAAACAATGCAAGTAAAAATAAAGTAAAGCAAAACAATAAAGAAAGTAAAGGATGTGCGTACGAAACTCCCCTTGCAGAAGTCTTCTTTTTCCCCGGCAACGGCGCCAGAAAATTTATTGCTTATTGCGGCGGTGTTGATGTAAATCACCGTCCAGTTGGGAACCCCAAGATGAAGGTATGATGAGTACAGCAGCAAATTTTCCCTCAGTAAGAAACCAAGGTTTGTCAGTCCAGTAGGAAAAAGCTAAACTCCAGAAGGTGATGCTTGCTAGCCTAGTGACACTCCAACAAGGGCGCCATTAACGATACTTGTTAGCGTGTCTTCAACTAGTAGCAACGTGGAACCTGCACACAACACAACCAAGAACTTTGCTCCCAACTTATGATAAGGTTGTCAATCTCACCGGTTTGCTGTAAACAAAGGAATGAGCGTATCGAGTGGAAAGCAATAGTAGTATGCAAGAAAGTAAACAGTGCGAGTAAAATAAACAGGTGATAGCAATATAAAAGAAATTGGACTGGGGTCCACAGTTCACTAGTGGTGTCTCTCCATAAAATAAATAACGACATGCTGGATAAACAAATTATAGTTGGGCAATTGATAGAATAAAGATAACGTGCATATGTCGAGAGGATCACTATGAGATTTACTCTGGGCATTACAACAAAATACATAGACCGCCATCCAACTGCATCTATGACTAATAATCCACCCACGGGGATATTGTCCGAACACCCCATGAGTATTAAGTTGTGAACAACAGATAATTGCATTAAGCAAAGTGTGTAATGTAAACAAAATGAATGTCCTTGGACACAAGAATGTTGTTTTCTCCCTAGTGGCAACAGCACATCTACAATCTTAGAGGTTTCTGTCACTCCCCCAGATTAAATAGAGGCATGAACCCAACTATCGAGCATAAATACCCCCTCTTGGAGTCACTAGTATCTACTTGGCCAAGATAGCTACTAACAACGGAGAGCATGCAAGATCATAAACAACATAGAGATAACATAAGATAATATTCAGCACATCAACTCAATCACACCAATATTCATCGGATCCCAACAAACATAACATATAGAATTACATAACGGTGATCTCGATCATGTAAGGCAGCTCACGAGATCTAAACATGAAGCACATGGTGGAGAAGACAATCATCTAGCTACTGCTATGGACCCATAGTCCAAGGTAGACTACTCACTCATCGCGCCGGAGGCAAGCATGGCGATGAAGAAGACCTCCGGTGGCGATTCCCCTCCGACAGGGTGCCGGGAAGAGCTTCTGGACCCTCCCGATCTCGGGTCGACGATGACGGTGGATCGCGATGTGTTTCTAGAAAATTGATCGGGTGTTTAGGTTTTTCCCGTCGGGGGGTCTTTATAGGCGAAGGGGCGGCGTCAGAAGTGGACCAGGGCGGTCACACACATAGGGGGCGCGGCCAGGGGCTGGGCCGCGCTGCCCTACTATGTGGCCGGCACGTGGCCCCTCTCCGTTTTTTCTTTGGACTTCTGGAAGCTTCGGTAAATTTCTGGATGTTTGGCTTTTGTTTCGTCCAATTCTGAGAATATTTCCTATGTAACTTTTCTAAAACACAAAAACAGCAGAAAACAGGGAAATGGCACGGTGGCATCTTGTTAATAGGTTAGTTCCGGAAAATGCATAAAAATGCCACGAAGTGTAACGGAACACTAAGCAAATGGTGTAAAAACAAGCATGGAGCATCAAAAATTATAGATACGTTTGAGACGTATCAATCGACATGCCTCCGGGGAGATGAGGAATATCTTCCACCGACAACAGCATCATAATCTCCTGCCCCGGGCATCGCCGATGAGGGTGGCATGACCAACAAGGGCACCGACACCTAGCTCGTTTGCCGCATCCGCAAGATGGTAGTGGTTGTTGCTGCAGTGCTGCTCTCATGTGGTTGTCGACGGGAGTGGCCTAAGGCAGGGAAGGGGTCTAGGACGGGGGAGGCGGTTGCTTAGCCCAACCACAACTTATCCTTGCAACCAAACAAAAATGTGGCTCATTCCTCACACTCAACCAAAGAAAAAAGTGGCTATCCCTAACAAGGTGGTTGGGGATGCCATCGTCCCCTAAACGATACCCTCTGAACAAACAACCCCGAAATCTACACCCCTCAGAGGTTAAAATATATTCTATATGTACATGTTTTTATGACGGGACACACCAGCAAAAGTAGTTTCATTTATGTATCACTTTCCATGGAACCTTTTGAGAATCTTTCAGTATTCAAGAATTCGGCCAGTTAACCAATTAAATGGCCATTAATCCCTACTCGGAGGGTCACTAAGTAGCCGATAAAGGCCGGTTAACCAATTAACTGGACGATTGGCCGATTAATTCCCTACTCGTCAGCCAACCGAGTAGTTACCAGTTACCGAATTCCTGAACATTGGAATCTTTTGAAACTTCTATTAAAATCAATGTGAAAGCTCAATGAAATATTTATAAACCCACCCAGTTGCATGTAGTGTGGGTTGATTTCCGTAAAAAGAAGAGCTTATATGAAAGTATTTCAGAACATATCTAAGGTGGGTGCGGGTTGATTTCCTTGAGAGAGAAATATCCTTCTGTAGGAAACGACGTCAAACATGAATTTGTAAAACCTTGGATGGTGATGACAAAGGATAACACCTCGACATAGGTGTGCAATTGCAGACGAGTGTGTAATTTTACAAAAAAAAATCTTATTATACATAAATTATACTTTCTCCGTCCCAAAATGTAAGCCTTTTTAGCTCTCTAAAAAGACTTATATTTTAGAACAGAGTAATACATGCAATGTATGACAAAGGTTTAAGTTACTTTTAGTTGACCGAGAAGTAGCCGCGGTCTTTTTCACTCTCTTGTCGTGATGGTCTGATTTGGTTGGGTCCCAAGTGCAGAGGGGTAGTAGAGCTTTGTCCACGTCACAGAGCATCAATCAGTACGCCGCACTATCATCAAAATGCACATCACTGTAATTACTGACTTATATTACTGTACAAGAGTAAAAAAAACTTACTGCTGTCCGGCCACGGTTCGCGCCACGGCGGGCCGTGTCGAGTCAACGCCACGAACCCACGCCTCCTTCTCCATTCCCGCCACTATATAAGACCGGCAACTGCTCGGTGCTCTGCTCCACACGCCCCCCGTGCGCACAGCATCACGGTCTCCTCTTCTCCGCTTGTTGCTTGCTCTCCGGCCGGCGAGCAGAGGACAATGGAGGCGGCTCGTGTGGAGCCGGCAGCCGCCGGTATGGACGTGGACAAGCTCACCTATGAGATCTTCTCCATCCTTGAGAGCAAGTTCTTGTTCGGCTACGACGACCCCAAGCTTCTCTTCGCCGGAGGTTCGCCGCATACACCGGCATCGGCGGCGGCAGCAAAGGAGACCCCCGCGCGAGCGCAGGCAGGGAAGGTATGCATACTGTCGATCGACGGCGGCGGGCGCGCCTCCGACGGCCTTCTCGCCGGCGCGGCGTTGGTGAGGCTGGAGGCGTCGCTGCGGCGGCGCACAGGGGACCCGAAGGCGCGGCTGGCGGACTTCTTCGACGTGGCCGCGGGATCCGGCGCCGGCGGCGTGCTCGCGGCCATGCTGGTGGCGCGCGGCGCGGACGACGCGCGTCCGCTCTTCTCCGCGGAGGACGCGCTCGCGTTCCTCATGCGGAGCCTACGCCGCGGCTGGTCCTCCTCCGGCGGCGCAGGCGGCATCCGCGCGCTGTTCCGCCGTCCGGCGGGCGCCGCCTTCCGCAAGGTGTTCGGCGAGCTCACGCTGCGGGACACGGCGCGGCCGGTGCTCGTCCCCTGCTACGACCTCGCCACGGGCGCCCCGTTCCTCTTCTCCCGCGCCGACGCCGCCGAGAAGCCCGCCTACGACTTCCGCCTCCGCGACGTCTGCGCCGCCACGTGCGCCGGGTCGGACCGCTCGTCCTCCGCGGTGGAGGTCCGGTCCTGCGACGGCGCGACACGCATCGTGGCCGTAGGCGGCGGCGTGGCGCTCGGCAACCCCACGGCCGCGGCCATCACGCACGTGCTCAACAACAAGCGCGAGTTCCCGCTCGCGTCCGGCGTAGAGGACCTGCTGGTCATCTCCATCGGCAGCGGGGAGGGCGACCAGCGCCAGGCCGGCAGTGGCGGCGGCGCGTCGACGTCCGAGATCGTCAGGATCGCCGCCGAGGGCGTGTCCGACATGGTAAGAAATCAACGCACGTGAACTCAGTTGACTCGGCATTTCTCGATCTCTGTGCTAACGGCAAGAAAACATGTCCAGGTGGATCAAGCGGTGGCCATGGCGTTCGGACACAGCAGGGCGAGCAACTACATCCGCATTCAGGCGATGGGCTCGCCGCGGGCGAGGGGCGGCGTGGCGGCGGAGGAGATGCTGTCGCAGAAGAACGTGGAGTCGGTGCTGTTCCGCGGCAAGAAGCTGGGCGGGCAGACCAACGCCGAGAAGCTGGAGCGGTTCGCGCACGAGCTCGTCAAGGAGCGCGACCGACGCGCTTCCAGCGCGATCCCCGCCGCCGCCGCGGCCGCCGTCGTCAAGCAGCAGCCCACGGCGGACGCGCAAACGCCGGCGTCGTACTCGAACCTGGTCAGCCAGATGTTCACCACCATCCTGTAGGCACCTGGAGTGTACGTGCCGAGTGAAAAAGTTCCGGCCGCATGTAGTAGTAGCAGTATCTTTTTTCCTCCTTGTTCCGTTATTTCTGCTGTAGTTTCCTGCTGCCCAGCTGGGTTTTGTAAATGAGGATTAACAAATACATGGTGCCTGCCGTGATCCGTAGGATATGCACACCACCTCCAGATTTAAGTTAGGATATGCTAATGAACGGCTGGTGATCGAGTTGACTAAATTGGTGATACATTAAGAATATATTCCTCAAGCACTGTACTACCCGGTGGGAGTGGAGCACATGAAAGATGGAACCAGCAACCAATGCAAAAATGCAACCAAAACTGAACTAAAAGCCAAAATCTATTCTAGACATATTTCTGCAGCCGATATGCTGCTCAACCAAAAATGCAGCTGTTGCGAGCTTGAGTAGTTGCTCACACATCAGGATTCAGGAGGCCTAACATTAGCTTGTTCGTGGCTCTCCACCTGCACAGAATCAGATGAGAATTTAGTCTTGTCAAACCAGACATCCATCCATCGCACCTACTAGTACGGCCGTCTAACGTTTTCGCGCCAGTTCGTTAAGAATGCGTTTGCCGAGTTTGGAATCAGTGTAAGCTCCAGTATGGGTTTCAGGTTTCACGGACAACGGAGTTCACTCCTGCTGCTACGAGTTCCAACTTCTCTTCGTAACTCTGCAACTACATTCAGTTGCAGAGTGGCAATTAAGGTTAATGATGAAAATGGGCCTTATTTCTCGACTTATCAGGGGTTGAGGCAGGGCGATCCTCTCTCCCCTATTCTTTTTGATCTAGTTGCTGATGTGCTTTCAATTATGATGAATCGTGCGGTTGAGCAAGGGCTGATTACTGGACTTGCTTCAAAAAACTCAGAAGGGGTAGGGGTGTCGATCTTGCAATATGTAGACGATACTATCTTGCTCTTTCAAGATGATTTAGAACAAGCCAGAAATCTCAAGTTTTTGCTATGTCTTTTTGAAGAAATGTCTGGACTAAAGATAAACTTTCACAAGAGTGAGGTTTATTGTTTAGGTTAGGCAAAAAATAAAGTTAGGCAGTTTGAGAAAATCCTGACCTGCAAATCTGGTGACCTCCCAATGAAATATTTGGGGATCCCAATTGATGAAAAAAGACTGGTCAGCAGTAGATGGAATCCAGTGGTGGAGAAAATGGGTAAGAAATTAAATCCTTGGCAAGGGAAAAATCTTGTGATGGCTGGGAGAACTACTCTTATCAACTCCTCTCTCACAAGCCTTGTCCTTTACATGCTATCCTTTTACAGATTACCTCCTGGGGTAAAACAAAAAATGGATATGCATAGGGCAGGTTTTCTGTGGAGTGGTGATAAGAATAAAAGAAAGTACCACCTAGTGTCATGGCCGGTTGTCTGTCTCCCAAAGGATCAAGGGGGTTTGGGCATTCTGAATCTTGACATTATGAACATTTCCTTGCTTAGTAAATGGCTGTGGAAGCTATTCAATGAAAAAGGAGATTGGCAAACTTTACTTCATTCTAAATATTTGAAAAAAGTCATTCTAGGACAGGTTGAGGCAAAGCCAGGAGACTCCCACTTCTGGCAAGGTTTGATGGATGTGAAGAGATTGTTTTGGCCTTGTACGAAAATCAAAGTTGGCAATGGGCGGAGATGTAGATTCTGGGAAGACGTGTGGCTAGGTGAGAATTCGTTAGCTAACACGTTTCCCAGACTCTACTCCATCTCGCTCGATCAACATATAACAGTGCACCAAGTTTTTGCAGCCGGTATTAGTAACCTCCGATTCAGGAGAGCTATTGTAGGCGAGAAACTAGTCCACTGGGACAATTTAAAAGCATTATGCATGAATATTACACTAAATGACAATGAGGATGATGCGTTGGTCTGGACGCTTTCAACCTCGGGGAAATTTAGTGTCAAATCTTTTTACTTAGCTATGCAGTCTTGTGGTACGGTCCCTTACAAATTCATGTGGCGTGTGAAGCTACCTCCCAGAATCAAGAACTTTCTTTGGTTAGTGCTGAGGAAAAGCATTTTAACAAGAGATGTGTTATTGAAGAGAGGGGGAAAGTGTACTACTAACTGTCTTTTTTGTGGTCAGAATGAAACCATAGATCACCTATTTTTTGCCTGCCCTCTTGCCAGATATATTTGGAATGTGGTTAGCTGTGCCACTGGACTTAATTGCCAGTTCCCCAATGCTTCCTACTGTTTCAACATCTGGCTGAAAGGTTTTCCGGTGAAAAAAAGGAACATTTTATCGATCGGGGTTGCTGCGGTTATTTGGGCAATTTGGAAGGCAAGGAACTTGGCCTGTTTTGAACAAAAATGGCCAAGGGAGCCTGTTGATATTATGCATCGTGTGATTTTTTGGATTAACTATTGGTGTTCTTTGCAGGTGAAGGAATCCGCAAGGCTGGCGCTGCAGGGGGGCGCAAAGCTACTGGGAAGAATTGCGGATGAGGTGTTCCAGGCGCGGAAAGGTTGGATCTCCTGGACACCGCGACTACAAGCTTGAAAGCAGTGAAAAAAGGGAGGTGACTGAGAAGATGAAGTTTGGAGGGAGCTGAGACTACTTGCAACTCAAGGAGGAAAAAAGGCCCCTGTCGGTCATTTCTGTTTTTGGGCTTGTTAAGTTACTCTGTCATGGATGTTATGTTTTTCTTTTGGCTTGCTGTGTGCGGCCTGTTGCGACTTTATTTGAGCTGCGGCTCTGGTGGTTTCTTTGGCTGTGTTTTGGCTGTAAACAAACATGAGGGTTTCTTCTAATAAGAAATCGGGGCTTGGCCCTTTCCTTCAAAAAAAAAAACTACATTCAGTTTTATGCACACAAACACAGACTTACCTGGTGTAATAACCGATCAACTGGCTGCTTGAGTTGTGCATAATCAGGACTCAGGACTGCGAGTTTGACTAAAATTTAACACAATTCAGACAAAACAGCACTAAATGTCTGAAATTAAGATATGAAAGCGTGAAGTGATAGATTCATGATTGCCTGAAGGTGGGGTGCGTGTGAGGGCAATTGAGCTCACCGTACGCAGCACGCTGAGTTGGGAGACAGGTTCTGGGGCTGGCTGGAGACTGATCTTACTGCAAAACTGCAGACTTAGATAATTAACCTGCTGTTTTTAACACGAGAGCCGAGGCGGGCGTGTTGACGGGGTCAGGCAAGGTGATGGCTTCTCTGATATGGCGGAATAGGTGGCGATCTCACCGGCGACGTGAACGCCGCTACGTGGATCCTGGAGAGCTGCTAGTGCTGAGCTGGGCAAGCTTTATGGCTTTTGTTTCCAGGTACTTTATGGCTTGAGAATTCCAGCTGATCCTCACTGATCCTTTTACTTTCAGATCAGAAATGGCCTATGGGATCAAAACTATCCAAGTGAAAACAAGAAGCAGAGGGAGGACCATGCGAACAGAGGTCTGGACCGACATCATCTGGACCCTTAACTAGATGGATGGAGTAGTTTAACAGTATTACCAGTTGACAGAATCATGATGCAAACCACCGCACCGGACCATGCTACCTATGTGATCGAATAGGCATGCACAAAGCATAATGAGAGCTATAAGCTAGGCCACAACTTACACGCTACTACCACCAAGTACCAAGTACGAGTACCAAGCTAGTACCGCTGGTACATAAGTGGATCCAGGAAGTACAGGCCAGGAGAGGATAGAAAAATCACTGTGCACCTACCACTCCACACCACTGAATTCGCTCCCAAAGATCCAAGTTAATGTACTGCATGCTACAGGGTGAAGATAGGATCCTGATCGACCACCGTCCAGGCGTCCACCACCTGAAGATGCTCATCAACCTGCAGCACCTGTGCACCAGATGGCATCAGAGCTCTTCAGTATCACCATTCCATTCAGGCATCAGCCACGGGACGACCATTCGGTATCACCGTCAAGGTACCCTGCAATGCCCACGCTCTAGTCTTGTCTCCCTAACATAGTGCTTTGGATTCCAGGCATGCATAGGTTGGTACTTGGTAGGAGAACATATATAGGCACCACACGTGGAGCTCTACTATGCAAATCTGCCCATGGCGTACCTGCATTTGTATATATGCAAAGTAGCTACGAATCTCTGCACCCAGGGATGGAGCCACGCAGCAACTTGCAGCTTAATCTAATCTCACTCCTTCGCACTACAGATCTAATCTAATCACCACGGCCTTTGCAGAGCAACTTCTCGGAAAGTGGTGTTACCAGGAAAAAATAATCCACTGCTTGGTTCTTCCAAGGGGTAAGGTTCGTTGAGCAAGCAGTTAAAGTTTGTTGGTCCTTTCCGTTATAGTTTAGCCTGGATGTGCAGGCACTGTTTAGAGATCTACTAGGATCTTTAACCACGGCCACATGCAGGTTTGACTACAGTAGCTAGGTTTCATGTTTTTAACATTTCTAGTGTCTGTGTCATGGAGGAGTCACATCTTTGTTTCTTAAGGGGGTGCTAGCTGTGAGTAGGCAGTTTTAGACCTGCACTGGTTGTCTAGGAATCCTGTTCTGCATCCCTATAAGAATCTGACGACATTAGCTAGGACGTAAAACTGTTTACGTCGTTGCTTTTCTTTGGATTACTTGTTGTCCTCTTCCATTGATCTTGTATATTGGTCTATTTCTCAACCAGATCAACTTTGGTCTTGTAATTGTACAAGGTTACATGTTATGTCAGCCACAGAAGTGGCTCTATTCACCATTTAATTTATTAATGGACGTATGTGACATATAATCCTAATTGCCAACTATAAACGATTAATACTCCTAGCAAACACAAGCGAGAAAACGAAGTACTCAAAGGCTTTTGCTGAATCAGCTGAATGGAGAATGACTGCTTACTTGACAAATAATTGGAAGGCCTGGACCATGTATATGCTGCGGCTGTTTTCCTTGGCCACGGGCTTCGATTCAGTTTGGGACCATGGACAATGAAGCTTTCAGAACAAGTGCTGCTCACCTGCAAGTACAATCAGTGCGCACGAAGAACATGCGTGCAAACAGACAGGTGAGCTCTGCTAACTTGTAGCAAACAGTTCAGGTTGTTCTGATCAGAAGGGTAAAGATAGAACATTGTAATAATACTCCATCTGTTCGAAAAGTCCCTTTAGACAGTGTTACACTACCGATGCAAATATCATTACTTCATGCTTGCAGTATGTCAATACAGGTCTAAAAACATAATGTCCATAATAGTAATTCTAACATATCGTAGGAAGAACAGTGATGGTGCTAAATATATTCAATGTAAGGTGGAAATTCTTAGTGGTTGTGTTTAACTAATGATTTAGTTATATAATACAAGAAATTTCAAGGGGTTTTCTGATACAGGAAAAACAAAAAAGATGCAGCGCCAGCGGTTGTTTGCTAATTATTCTGAAGTAACTCAAGATCTTTATAATGTACTACCTCGGTCCATATTATAAGACGTTTTGGAAGGCTTGTGATTTAGAACAGAGTAGTATGTACTAATTAATATGGCAGACCATATTTAGTGTACAATGGAGAGGCAAACAGAAAAGCTAGTATATTGGAGAATGCAGACTTGCCATTACACTATAAAACCTGCTTTACTGCTTACAAGGTGTACAAATATAGTGGTCACTAACATGATTGCTTCGAATACCATCATAAGACGTTCCATTCAAGAAAAAATAAATGCTTCCTTTGAAAAATTGGGAAGGAGCAATAGCAAATCCAATACCCAGAAAATAGCAGTATGGCTTTATCAAAGCAAAGAGTACACATAGTACTGAATACCATCAGTACAAAATACCAAACTGAATTGATCACGGGTGTTGTTGGACAAATCAGACACGAAAAAATTTATTATGAAGTTTGGTTGAGAGAAATCTTTCTCCTTGAACTGTGTATGTACTCTTATTTACGTCACTAGGCAGCTTATGATATCGTTGCTAGAATATGAGACACTGAAATTTCATAAATAAGCTCCAAGAAGTTCTAAATCTGCCAGTTTCAAGATGGTGGTCCACTAAAGGACAGAATATGTTTCCTTGTGATAAAAACAGCTGAATAACTATACCACATCTACAAAATAATTGTCAAAATGATTTGCATAATCAATTATTAGTATGCTAGCATATGTTCATTATGAAAAATTTGCAGTTCAAGTATTAGAATATCATAGTGAACAGCTTATCTCCACTGGAAGTAGATGAGGCCATCTTGCATTCACTTTAGCTAGACCTCTGAATTTCTTCCAGGAAGTACACTCGAATATAAAAGAAAAGGCCATACTAACATGTGGATGTGTCTAACCGAAAAGTTTCTGGCAATATCCAAAAAAGATTAAAACATTATTGTTTGGGGACCAACAGAACTTATATAGCTTCATCAGATACATGTCCTTTAATTCTAGTGAACTTTCATGTTCAGCAAACATGTCCCAAATACTATTCGCCTAAATCACTTGCATGGGAAGCATGTCCCTGACATCCTAAAGTTCTATATCTCAAGGTCTATATTCCAAAAAGATTTCACCGCCGGAGACATGTTCTAGCAGTGTTTGGTGACCTTTAAGAGCTCATATAAGCTCAGTTTGGTTAGTATGCCACCTTTCACGAGCCCATATAGGCTCTGTATTTCTGGAAACGTACACTCTATGTTAGTCAGTTTTCCCCATGGCCGCACAACAAAGAAATACCATGTCTAGTAGGACCAGCTTAACTCAGTAGATAAAACATTAAACCTTATAGACACATTTCTGAAGAACATATGTAGCATTCATGCCAACAGCATCAGAACTTATTTCTTATTTTCGCATAGTAATATTCACCAAACAATATGGCCCCTAGCAGGGGCATTATTAATTGTTTCTGTACAAAATAAGTACATCTCTGAAAAACACAAATGCACGCATAAGTACAGACCAAAGAAGAAACAGCATGAATTTTATACCAGTCAAAACTCACAAGTCACAACCCTGACGGCAAGTTTAAACATCCAAGGATTTTCGAAGCTCCTCGCAAACCACTTAGAACAGCCCCTTCCACACTTGGACTTGAACAGAAATCTCCACAAATAGCCAATTTAATACTCTTCTCCCACACACACTTATCATCACCACCAATGGAAACAGCTGGGAAAGCACTACCCCTGCAATTTTGTTGGTACACAGGTACCAATATTTAAGGAATACGTTATATATGTACTAAATAATTAAATATTACTCAATCTAGAAGATCTGAAGAGATGATCTAGAATACCCACCATCTATGAGCTTTCATAAAAATTGGTTGTGGAATGTTCAGCCCTGTTGCCTGAAATTCTTTGAACAATTCTTCTGCAACCTTAGCAAGAGCATCTGCTGAAGGTTTCCGTGGACCCATACTGTTAATTACCTTGGAAGCATACTCCGCGGTTGAACGCAGTACCCACGATTGACTATAGAAAGAAGTACATTTAATGAAATCGAATTATATCTGGCAAAAAAATGTTAGCGCCAATAAAAAGAGCGTATACCTGTTAGGAGTTGCACAGGCACGTCCTGGCTTACTACTATCACAAAATGCCCAGCTTAGAGAATCAGAGTTGTAGAAAGAAAACCCTTGGACAGGTACCTGGATAAAACACCGAGAGGCAGATGAACAAAGATGGTCTATAGATGTATAAATTACTAAATTGGTGATTTCTTATACCATAGCCAGAGGCTCTGAGAATGCTAACATCAGAGCAAAACAGGGGCGGACTGGGACATCTTGAAACATTGTTGACAAATGTGGAAATAATGACAAGTCTGAAAAGGCATGAAAAAATGAAGGTGCTGATCCACCAGACATCTCTGTAATAAGCACTACTACTCAGGTAATAGAAGCAAGACTGCAATTTAATGAACTAGCTAAGTGAAGCCTTTCCCTGAAAGATTCAATTTCTCTGAATGAAACATATAGTACCCTTCCAAAACAATTTTCCTCTAAACATAGTAGCCAGAGGGGAAAAACATGATATCAACTTCTGGAGTAAGAATAGGAAATGGATTTATAACCCATATAATTTATTTCGTACACTTTGAATGTTTAGCATGTGATGCATAAGCACCCAATTACTCTGCCGAAAAGTAACTCCAAGCATAAATTGAAGATATAAAACCGATTTGGTTTGGGTAAAAGGAATAATTATCTAATTCCAAATAGTGGTACCATCCTAATTTATTGAACTTGTTTGGAGATAGAAAGTTCTTCACAAACAGAACTAAAAAGCAGCAAACAAAACAATAAACTTGTTTTTTTGTCTTGAACAAATAGAAGAAACCTATTATGTGGTAGTAACTAGTGCACATTATCAAGCAGACAGTGAACAAACCAAGAGGTGGAGGTTTTCCAGTCAACCCAGAAACTTTTTGTGATGCTACATTCTTATCTGTTGCTACCACATAATCAAAATTGCCAAGATCTTTGCCATCCAAGCTAGCCAGTGACCATGAGCTCCTATCTTGAAGCCAATGCATCTTTCCAATAGTGACACCAAATTTGGCCATCACACCTAGCGTAAGAGACATCAAGTATGTGCATTAAGAACGTGTTCTCTCTCTCGTACCAGAAAATCAAATACTTGGCAGAAAGTCTGACCATCCTCTTGACACAAAGATTTGCATATTGAGTTCATGCCTGGAACTCCCACATACTTCCTAGTTGTTTCCTCCTGCAAGGATATAATCCGAGGAGCAAATGTTACAGAAAGGGTTGATTCAAGTGTACAGTAAAATTAACATAAACCATGATAATCTACCCCACCTCCATCTTTTGACACGGAGCAGTAAATAATCAGAAACATTTCAGATGCAAAATCCTAGGAAGAAAACGGAAGTTTAATCAAACTTGTTGATTTCTAGGTCCAGTATATATGCAGTAATGATCAGATTTGGCAGCTGAAATTTAGTCTGAGTGTTCTATGTTCTGGGTGCTACATTCCCAATGTAATATACTCAGACAAAGGATCGGGCATGAAGTTTCACACCTTATCGAAGTCCCTGAATTTTCCGCTCTCCCGATCGAAGCACGCGAACATGGCCTTCCACTCGGCGACGAGCCCCCGCGCCTCCCAGCCGCCCACGACTCGGGCAACCTCGTCGTTGGTGACGGTGAAGTAGGGCGCGCCGTGGTCGAAGCACAGCTCCGTGCCGTCGTCCATCACCTCCCTGCGCGCACCCCCGCCCTCCATAAAAGAGCAGCAGTCAGTCAGAGCCGAAAAGCGGCACGCCCCGGGGCAGTAAATCGAGCGAGCACCTCCGCTGCGCCATGCGGCCGCCGGCGCCGCGGCCGGAGTCGAAGAGCGTCACCGCCACCCCGCGGGCGGCCAGGAGCGACGCGCACACGGCGCCCGAGACTGTGATCGGGAAAAGGGGGAGATAGAATCAGGAATCCGGTGGCCGCGTGGGTACAGTTCTGTGTGAAGGGGGGGGGGGGGGGGGGGATTGATCTGGGGTAGCTTACTTCCGCCTCCAATGACGGCGACGTTGGCCGCGGCGGCGCTCATTGTGGGATGCTTCCCGGCGGCGCGTCCTTCTCGGGGTCGGCGGGGCGCGGCGGAGTGCGACCGGAGCGGGGGATTTTCGCGGTGGATTTTCCTTTCGGAGAGCATTTCGCGGTGCGATGGAGGTTAACCTTTACGGAGTGGACGTGGAGCCTCGTGGACCTTTCAAACTTTCTGGGCTCTCTTGTCAGGCCGGGCCGAGCGCGTGATGAGTTGGCCCACTTGTTTGTTTTTTGAAAGGAACATGTTGTATTCCTACAGAGAAATGCTGACTAAATAGTCAGGTACAGCGTTCATTACAAACAAATTCTGGGATTCCTCAAAAGAAAAATAGAAACTCTAGGAAATGGCCTAACTAAGTTCTATAACTACCATTCTCCATACCTTCTCCATGCGCAGCTATAGCGTGGGCAGCATTGTTACAAGACCTTGGACCTACACTTTGTTTCTCATTAGACTAAACAAACTTCAGCTCCAGTTTTATTTCCTCAAACAAAGCCCCTAGCGGCGCCAGATTATAGTCGTCGCTTGAAACGACTTGCTTTAGTATCATTTAGACCTGAGTATGGGCAGCCTGGCTCGGTCGGCCCGACCTAGCCTAGCCCGACCTCTTATTTTGGCCCAACGGGCTAGGCCTGGGCTGAGAAATTTGGCACGACAAAGCAGGATGGACCAAGCGTCAATTGGAGATTTGGGCAATTTAGTGAAAGGCTGGCCCGATGGTCTGATGGGATTTTGCTCACTCGGGTCGGGTTTGGGCTGAGAAATCTGGCCCAATAGTCAGGTCAGGCCGGGTCTAGGTCGTAGATTTCTGAGTAGGGCTTTTTGCTGGCCTGGCCAGGCCCGAAAAAAAGCCCATGTATAGTATCACTTAATCTTTACTAATAATATTGCTACAGGTATGATCCGTGGCCGTCGTAAATACGCTTTCAATCCACCCAAATACGCTTTTATCCTCCCACCGAAACACTTAAAGCCAATACCGGTTCGTTCCTCCTTTCTCTCGAAAGAAGGCAGGTTGTGTTCCCCGTCGTGAATCAGATCGCCCCGCGCCGCCGGGAGTCTCGGCTCAACCCTCACGCGATCCCCAGAAGAATGTGTGGGCACCGTTTACTAGGCGCTCCAAGCCGTGGAGGCCAGGGAAGACGAGCGTTCGCTGCCGGCCGTGGTGGCTAGGGAAAACGAGTCGTCGTTCCTGTCTGCAAACTGCGATGACGTGTGCGAGGGCGTGGCCCGAGTTGCCCTGCGGCGGCCTAGCTGATCTCTCTTTGGGGCTTGACCTTCTTTCCGGCCAGAGTGTCGCAGTTTGTCGTCTGGCCGTCGAGCTGCCGTATTCCCCGTCTCCCTACAGGCCGCCACTAATTGGTACATCGGGATCAGACGGTAGAAGTCCCTAATTAAGGTGAGGATCACCAACATCATGTGGGTCGACGAAGCGGTGGTTTCCTTCAAAGGTTATGTTGATCTCCTCTCGCTGCAAGTTCGACGACCTCCTCAACGTCGCACTCGAGCTGGACGATTCGCCCAGTGGCCTCCATACTTCACGTCGGTTACATGGCGTGGTACACGTACGTTCCAAGGTGAGTTGCCTCCAAGAGTTGTCTCTCGCTGCAAGTTTGACGACCTCCTCGACGCCGCACTCGAGCCGGCTGATTCGCGCAGTGGCCTCCATACTGCGCGCCGGCTACATGGCTCTGATTCGACCACAGCCGCATCCCGGGGCCCTCCGCGCTCGCCGCCAAGCTGCACATCGTCTACCATGCTACCGCGACACAGATCGCCGCCAGTGCTGCCCAGTTCATCCTCTTTGAGTGGGCCTCCTTCCTCATCCTCGTCGTCATCTCTACCGCGGACGTCTTGGTGGCGCTGCCACTCAACCACTTCGCCGGGCAGGTCGCCATAGCCGACCAGTTCAGGGCCACCACCATCTCCCACATCCACGGGTCCCCCTCACTGGAACAGTTCTATGGATTTTAGAAAACTCAATTTTATTTCATAATTTCAGACATTACAGAAGTTGTCGCTAGGCTGAACCACCATTACCGAGTGAGGAACTGAGGATACAGATCTTTGATGCAGTCAATGTTAGATTTGCATTAATAGAGTGCTGAATATTCCAATCAGCTCTTCTCATGGCACTAACTATGTAGCTTGGCCGCATGTGAAGACAAGTATCTATTCTATTCGATCAGCTTATAATGTAGCACGCTCAACGCTTTGCTCGATTTTGGTCAGATAGAAGTATTTATTCCAGCAAATTACAACTGTTGTTTTCTGTTCATGGGAGGAGCCAATGGAACACACATTATTTCAATATCAGTTTGCAACTGAAATCTGGAGTGACATCGGATTAATATTAGTCGTATGAGGTTAAACGGAATCTCAACAATTTTAGAAGTATTCGACAATGGTTACTCCAGAAGCTATCGGCACGGCAACATTGTACACGACCGAGAAAAAGGCGCTGGTGATAGATGCAACGAAGGCTCCTGGCGGTTCTGTATCACCCAGGTGTTGTTCTTGTACTTGTCTCTGGTGGCAAGTGACAACGAGGCAGCCAATGTTGCTAGCGAGGGCCATGGACGCAATGCCGCAGAAGCACACGTATCGGCCCGCCATGCAGCGACCACGCACCGTCATTGTCTACAACGATATGAACACATGGTGTCCCAAAACTTCAACAGCGTCACGGTGTATGCGCTTGGCCTGCGCAGCCGCAACCTTGTGTTCAGAGAAAAGGATTCGCCGAGTTCATCCAGTTTGGCCTGCAGTCGGCATCATGGTGCAGCAATGCGTGGAGAGGATGGCTGGTGTACCACAACATGGAGATCTCGTCGGAGTACTACTACCCACTTGCCCTAGGCTAATCCTACCTCCCACCGGTGCTTGGGCTACTAGCCTACGATGTTGGCAATCTGTCGGCAGTGGGGCTGCCCGACTTGAACATTGTTTTTTGAGAACTCGACCTGAACATTAACTGTGATGTCAAGGAGTCCAATCCTTGCAAGTTTTAGTAACTTCAGGGCGGTGCTTTCAAGAGTGAACATTGGAGAGAGTCAGTACATGTTGCATGTTTGTTTATAAGTTGTTTCTAGAGTCCATGCAACACCAAAATAGCCAAAGGACGATGTCTAGAGGCATAGAATCTGGCCATCACCTGCTTAAAGAGTTGAAGGTAGCAAATGTTGTGCGAACTGTCAAATTAAAGGCTCGGTCTCTACCCCCATCAGTCTAAGAAATTATTTTGGCGAGTCTGCTCTATAATGGCTATTGTTTATATTCTTAGTTGTTCAATTCAAGCAGATGAGTCAGGCCTAGCTTATATTCTTGATCTGAACTGTGTGTTGAAACCAACTACTGAATTACTGATTGCCAAGCATAGAGTATGATGTCGACAGTGCGAAGCTCATCTAGGAACGCTCCAAAGCGGGGCACGTTATCGTTTATTAGTGAAATCTCATGGCATAAAAATAATAATAACAAAATCAATCTAATTAAAAAATATAGTGAAAGAATGCCCGTAGCAACGCACGGGCATTTAACTAGTCTGTTTTAAAGATGACACGAACGCATCTCATCTGAGATAATGTATTTAGTGCATATAGCAATGCTAATACTTCTGCATGCAGAGCCTTAGATAGGTGTTCCAGGTTCCCTACTCCTGTAGCAATAAGGGCAGCGGTGCCTCGCATTTTAGACACCAAAAATATTGAATTCGGTCGGTATTCGAGGCACCACTGCAGGCCTGAGGCGCATGTCCTCGTTGTGTCCGTTTAGGGGCGGCTGTGCATCCAAGTGCCAGGGCGTGTGAGCTGGTTTTCGAGAGAAAGAGGGAGATCGATATCTCGTCTTCAATGCCAGGGCACAACTTTCCTTGACCACTCATTTCTTTGTCGTGTGTGACGCTATCCAAAAACCGTGAAGCATTAGCTGAACCAGCCAATGAAACTAATTAGGTGATAAGCACCCAGTTCACAAAGACTAAGCGTTTAACGATAACGAAAATAAGGTTACGGAGAACAGGATAATTTAGGCCTTTAGGGGTTACTCCAAAGGTTTCTTAATTCATTCTCAACACAAAATATTTGTTTCTTAATTTCCAGTTAAAAATATTATTTCCAAAAAATTCTCTAGCAAGAACACTGTTTCTTTAAGAAAAGGACTTCATCACTCCTCGGAAAAAAAACTTATTAATCCTCTTTTATATATCGGAATCTAAAGAAACTCCTTGGTAAATTAGTTTCCTAGTATAACATCTCCCTCTTTAATTACCATCGCGGGTTCAGTTACTGAAATCGATTTCATTGCACACATCCTTCCCATCCAGGTCCAGCTATAAAAATTCCTCAATATAATGTCTTTAATCTCAGCACCACGGAGAAAGAAACCGTTTTGCTCACAAACACATCAACCAAATTTCTCCTCCTGGTGTTCAGCAATGGCTCGGCTAGTGGCAGCGTTCGCCGCCCTCCTCCTCGTCGCCGCGGCGGCCATCACACCCGCAGCACGCGGCAGCCGCCCGCTGGAGCTCAGCAGGAGCGTGGAAAGCATGAGCATACCCATCTCGACGGTGTCCGAGCCTCCCTCCTCCTCGTCCAAGGAGGTGGCGCGGCTCCATAGGCACTTCGAGATCAAGATGACCGAAGAGGCTGCGGGTAGACCTGCCGCGGCGTACTACTACGGAGCTGACTGCGACTACAAAGTGCCCGTCACTGGGTTCTAGTAGGCCGGGCATGCATGAGCTGCATGCCGCTTAATTAGCATGCACATATTGATTCGTGGAGTTTGTGGTGATTTGATCATGCCAAGGACCTTGAAAATGTTATCCCTGAATAATGGTCCATATATATGAGCTCCATCCTAACCACTTCGTTGTGTTTTTTGGTAATTGGATATGGGGTATACATATGTGTCCTATACCTCTCATCATGGTGGCACGATTACATTTATATGGCTATACATGAGTGATGTCTTTTATTAACAAAGAAGGTAGTTTTCCTCCAATGCAGGTTACATACTCATGTTTGCATTAGCGTACTTGGTTATTGCTTCATTAACATGAGCAAATGGGGGTAATTCGTGAAGCTTGGTTCCATGGTGTCTCGAAGCGTTGTGTAGTCTAATAAATGGGGGAAAATGATTTTGTAACCATAGCTCGGTCAATCCACATTATCCGCCACTAAATATGTAAATTATTTTCAAACTAATCCTGGTCCTCGTGGCAACTCTATTTTTTTGAAATGGGGAGCGGATCCTCAGCCTCTGCATCGAGCGATATGCACAACCTTTATTCATCATTATTAGACAACAATAGTCTGGCAAAAGCCATTACAAGGATCATAAGAACCAAAGCCAACAAAACAAACACCACCGACCGTGACGATAGCAGTCCATCGCCAGCTCTCGACAGAAGCTGGAATGAAGCCAACCGCACCGTGAGCCAGGATCCTAGGTCCGCCCAGCATATCCACGAAGCGGCGCCAATGCACTCGTTTCGGATGTCGGCTCGGCTATGTTCCGTCAACACATTTCAGCGTGTAGATCAAGGAAGATACCACCACCGCCAAGCCCAGGGTTGTCATCCCGGGTGTCCTCATGATGCAGAGACAAAGCCAAGACCTCCTCCACGAGGCATCACCACCATCCGAGAGAAGCAAGAAGACGACCGCCTCCGGGTCATGCCCTTGCACTGGCACCGCCGCCTCCTACCGGGCACCACTAGATAGTCGCGACCAGGTGGAGAAGAACCTGCCTCTGTTCATCCGCCCCCACCGCCGGCAGAAATCAGATCAAGCCGCCGGTGCCACAGACCCTCCGGCCACTTGAGTAGAAGTCGTCGCCGCTGTGTTGCCTAGGCTTTGCCCCGACATCATCGACGGTGATGGAGGGGACATGAAGGCGGGGGAGGAATGGAGCGAGGGAGGTGGGACGCCCCTGTGCGGGCGCGACGGTGCCACACGGGGAAGGGAGAGGGGTTATGGTTGTAACTCTATTTAGTAGGATTAAGAAATCTGTAGGTGCAGTTGAAAGGTTAATACAATAGACTGGCTTTGAGCTTGTCCCAACTGCCTTAATGCAAAGCCTACGCTTCCTAATGACCATTGTAGAAGCCTTAATAGAAGGTTGTCACAAACTTTTCCTATGTAAATATATTTTTCTTTTCACCTATATCAGTATAGAGGCATATTAATTAGCACGTGTCTTTGCACATGCACTCCCTTCGTTTCAAAATAATTGTCTACTTTATCTAGATAAACATGTAAGTTGAAACAGTTATTTTGAAATGGAGAAAATATCTTTTAACTAGTGCTATTAAAATATTTTATTACATTCGCTCTCAATCTTAAGTATGGCATGATCGAGGGGCTCACAGCTCACTGACCCCACATAGGCACCAACCTCCTGAGCCTGTAGTACTATCTCGATGAATCCAGCCTATATATACACAACTTTCGTTCACATATGCTCAAGCTACTTGTTCTCCTTATCTAGTCAGATTTATATTAGGAGTACATACTTTCCGCTACTATTTTCTTCCCATCATATAGATGTGTTCCATTGATACTAACAAAAAAATGAGATGGTGAGTTACAAGGGCAAGAAGATTACACATGGTCTTGCTGTCAGGCGAATGGTGATGTGTTTTGAGAATGGAGGACATCAGGATAAATTATTTTAGCCGACCCATCATACCAGCAAGCAGTTGATTCTGAACCTGACTAGCTAGCCACGTGCTTCATGTCCGCAACAAACCTCTGAGAAATTTTGGCAAACCAGTACTTGGCTGCGATCCACTCATATGTATGGGTACGGTCATGCCAAAGACGAGATGAAGAGCTAGCTCTGTGTCGGGCTTTTTTGTACAACCGTTTGAGTCCTCTTTGATTCCTCGACTGCCACGATATCAATTACACTAGCCTCTCATAAAAGACATCTAGAATATACACAGCCTGAAAAAAAAGGAAAAAAAACGAAGACTCCGTCATTTAATCAAACTCGTCTCAGCAGCAGCACACAAACCAGCACCATAGAAAACACGCGGAATAAAAAAAAAGATCTCCAAAAGCGACGTGTCTAAGAAGGGAGCAGTGTACAAGCACCGTTGTTGTCGGATCAAAGATCTTGAGTTTCACACTGAAGAAGTCTAAGCTTTCAAAATAATACTTTCAGCAAGATCTAGGCACAACTAATGAAAGTTAGACCTTATATTTTCATCCTGAATGTCACAACTCGGCGCTTGAGGAGCACCACCAAAAATGAAACCCTCCGATGATGTCGGCCCCACTTGTGGTTGCTGCTCCTGAAAGTTTTTTTTTTTTTGAGGAATCTACGGCGGGCACGAGGCCAGCCTGAACCATTTTATAAACCAAGGAAAATGTACAGAGAACCAAAGTTATTACAAATAAGGAGCCAAAGAAATAGGCTCTAAAAGAAAAGAAGAAATTGGAAGCTATACATTTAGAGAGCTAGTTGGGCAAACACGGCCGCCCAACCAAGAACAGAGTCCTTGTGAACTTGCTTATTACACCTATGAGACCAGAGCAACAGGTCGTCTGCACACATGCGGAAGACAACCTTCATTGGCTCGACAACACCTCTGAAGGCCTTAGCATTTCTTCGCTTCCAAAGGTTCCAAAGGGAGCAAATGAGAACAGATGACCTTATTTTGCACCAAGGCGCAGCATCCCAGAGGTCCCTAATTCTGTCACAAGCTTGCACATCAACATGAATAGAGGGAATGGCCGTCCAGAAAGGTTGGACAGAAGAGCAGTGAAGGAATAAATGCTCGGAGGATTCGGACAGCGGGCAGAAAGGACAAGAGTCTGAGACAGTCAAACCCCTCCGAAATCGGCGAAGATTAGTGAACAGCCGACCACGATCAGCTAGCCAGAGGAACAAGCGGCAACGGTACGTCAAGTAATTCTTCCAAGTCAGAGTTGCAAATGGAACCTCCTGCAAAAGATCAAAACGAGCCAGATATGCTGATTTAGTGGTTAGAGGCCTGCTGTCGAGACGCGAAACTCTAACATCGGTGACACTAGGATCAAGCTCCACAGAAACTAAAAGAGTGCGAATACTATCTAGCTCCAAGGTTGCAGCATGCGAGAGGCGCGTGTGAAGATCAAGGTTTAAAATCTGGGCGGAACAAACATTGGCAACTGAAGCATTAGGTTTAGTAGTATGAGAAAAAATCGCAGGGAAACGCTGGGCTAAAGTAGCATCCTGAAACCAAAGATCATGCCAAAAGGAGGTTAAAGAGCCCGAACCGATAGCAACCTTAGTATTATTACGGAAGGCAGGCAGACAAGATAGCAAATCTTTCCAAATAACCGAGTCAAGATGATGGGCGTCTCCCAGGTCCTTTCGAACAGACCAGCCGTAGGAGGATTTGAACCAGTCGATCCAAGGAACCGAATAGTCAGAATGAATTTTGGACAAAAATTTCATTAGAAGAGCAACATTATGTGAACGGAGGCAACGAAAACCCAAGCCTCCCTTAGAGATAGGGGCACAAACATCCTCCCAGGCAACCTTGCATTGCCCCCCATGAACCTGCTCATCCCCGGCCCAGAAGAAGGCACGACAAGATTTGTCGAAGTCATTAAGGGTGCCAACAGGAACCAACACGGCAGATAGGAGGTGAGAGGCCATAGAGCGAAGAGAGGCCTTAACCAAAATAGCCCGACTACTAAGAGGAAGCATTTTTCCAATCCAACCTGGAAGACGTTTTCTGAATTTAGCTAAGTAGGGGCGAAAGGCGTTAAGCTTCAGTTTATGGGTGGAAAGGGGTAGACCTAGATAAGTTTGAGGGAAAGTTGCCACAGGGCACCCAAGAATACCTGCAAGGAAAACTGAGCGGATCTGCTCAACATGAATTGGGGCAAAAGTGCTTTTATGAAAGTTAATTTGCAGACCAGTGGCCACAGAGAAGGAGTCCAACACCACTTTAAGGTTGCGGATATCGTCCTCTGAAGAGCGAATGATAATAATTGTGTCGTCGGCGTATTGAAGGACAAGGCAAGGCGAATTTTCTACGATAGGGTGATATAAAAGGCCGTTAACAGAGGCTTGAAGCAGCATCGCTCTTAGCACGTCAACAACAATATTGAACAAGTTATCAAACACTAGACTCAGAGGTGGCAACGTATCCTGTACTCCAACGTGAGTAGTACTCCAGCTGCACCCAGAAAATCATAGCCATTGAATATGCTAACAAGGGGCACGATTAAACTTGCTCTGATATGCGGCCACTTCAGCTGTTAGTTTTGCAAAACGATCCACCCAGATATTCACATTGCTGCAATTAGTCCCTGTGTTCCTAGATTCCTTATTCTCTCTCTCCGGTGTGAGCAATGCTTGAAACAAAATAAGATTGCAAATCGAGCTAGCTTCTCTCAAATTTTGGCGGCCAGATGTGCTAGCGCGGCGCTGCGCATGCAATCTGCTGGATCTCATCCCCGATCATCCGACCAGCGTTGTCGTCTTATGCTGCCATAGTGAGGATTTGGAACCAGACACTCTCTATTACTCTAAGAGGACGCTATAGCTTTTGGATCTGAAAACTAAAATTAACTTCCATTCAAGGCACGCGGTGCATGAATTGAAAGAAAACGTTCAATAAAAACTTGTTTCTCGTATCCATCGTCAACGAATCCTCTAATCGTGGGCGTGACTTTTCTTTTCGATTCCAACATTGACCATCAATATTGCGGCAGGTTAGCAAGACAGGCAAGCGGAGGGTGTTTTTTGCTAAAGTTACCTGAATGACGCTATCCTGTACCTACGTTTCACAGTGTACGACTTAGATTTAGATTTGGTTGGTGCAGCAGGAGTACTCCTCATATTGGAGTACTTGATACGTTCTCTCACTCAGAGGTGCCATGTCCAGAGTGGACGGAAAAATCCCGCAAGACAAATCCCAGCACAAGCATGCAAAGCAAAGCCTCCATGGCCTCCACGGTCCCTTCTGCCAATACTGGACCTCATATCTCACCCACCATGACCTTCTCCACCGCTGTGTACACCATGGAAATCTAAATACCGATATGTCCCATAGTGCCAACAAACTGCGGAGCTTCGCGCCCTCATGAAGCCGTGTAGGATGATATGGGCATGCATGACCAGGTTCTATCCTATCCAGATATCCGGCGGCATTGCGCCAATCCATGAAGACCTCTAGCAGTAGTTGTGAAACACGTCGGCGGCCAGATGGAGGAGGACCAATCATGCAGATCGTTACGAGGAATTAGCACTCTGACCACCTCTTTTATTAGGCAAATCAACATGCCCCCCACGTCGCCGCCCGCCGGCTCCCAATAGCAGGCTGATGATCTCATCAGGCACCGCTGCTACCAACCGCACCACGGGTAGATGTGGAGCTGAGCCACATCGAGCCCCCCGAGCCATCCACCATGCCACCCTTGTGACCAAAGCGGTCGCCAACACCACCAAAAAGAGTGTGCGCTATCAGGTTTATGCGGAAGGCAATGCCTTTGAGGCTCATAGGGTTGCGTGTTAATATAGATGGACCAAAGCCAACAATTGTTTACAAGTCGAGTTGGTATCGATACAAGAATTGAGTATCGATACAAGGATTGAGTCGGTAACGCTACATGGAGTTGGTATCGTACACGTATCGGTAATTGATTCTAACAGCCCCCCACCTTAATCACAACCTTGAGAAAGGTTGAGATTACACTTAAACTCATTAAGATACTTGACTGCCAAGGCTTTGGTAAATCCATCGGTAACATGATCCTTGTTGGAGATGAACTTGATACTCATATTTTTCTTAGCAACTCTTTCTCGAATAAAATTATAATCTATCTCAATATGTTTTATCCTGGCATAAAAGATGGGATTGGCTGACAAATAGGTAGTACTTAAATTGTCACACCACAGGCAAGGTTTCTCCTTCAGCGAGACACCAAGTTCATCAAGCACTGCTTCAACACATATAAGTTATGTCGTAGCATTAACAAGAGCTTTATACTCAGCCTCGGTACTAGAATGTGATATTGTAGCTTGCTTACGTGCACTCCATGAGACTATATTAGGTCCAAAGAATATAGCAAAACCTCATGTATATCTTCTATCATCAACACTTCCTGCCTAGTCTCCATCTGAAAAGGCACTAAGCAAACTAGAAGATGATTTCCGAAAAGTCAGTCCCATCTTCAGTGTACCTTGAATATATCTTAGAATACGTTTTGTAGCTGTCCAATGAGAAGTTGTAGGAGTATGAAGATATTGGCAGACTTTGTTGACTGAGAAAGAGATATCTGACCGGGTCAAAGTCAAGTACTATAAGGATCCAACAATGCTTCTATACTGCGTAATATCTTCAGTTACAAGAGGAGAGCCTGCTCTCAATGATACTTTCTCACTCGTAGACAGAGGAGTGGTAGATGTGGTAAACTTCTTCATACCGACTTTTCTAAGCAAATTGAGAGGCATATTTTTCCCGAGTAAGAAGCAAGCCATCATGAACTTTCTTAACTTGTATACCCAAAAAGAAGTGCAAATCTCCAAAATGTTTGAGTGCAAAATCATCCTTGAGATCTTTAAGCAATGCAGAAATAGCATGAGTAGATGAACTTGTGACTATGATATCATCAACATAGATAAGCACAAATATCATGATTCTTGATTGATTGTATAGAAATAGTGAAGTATCTGCCTTACAAGGAAAAAATCCAAGTGCTTGCAACTTTATGCTGAGTCGAGAATACCATGCTCGAGGAGCTTGCTTAAGACTATAAAGAGCTTTATCAAGCTTGCATATATAGTGAGGATTCTGAGAATTTTTAAAACCTGGGGATTATTTCATGTAGACCTCCTCTTCCAGAACGCCATGAAGAAACACACTCCTTACATCTAGTTTCCACAAAGTCCGTCCTCTGGAAATAGCTACTGCTAACACGATCCTGATAGTAGCTAACTTGACAACAAAGCTAAAAGTATCATCATAATCAATTCCATATCGCTGCTTGAATCCTTTAGCAACAAACCATGCTTTATATCTGTCAACGGTGTCATCTGCTTGTTTCTTGATGCGATATACCCATTTACAATCTATGAGTCTATCACGGGGTCGCGTGTTAATATAGATGGACCAAGAATTAAGTATCGATACAAGAATTGAGTCGGTAACACTACAAGGAGTTGGTACCGTACATGTATCGGTAATTGATTCTAACATGCACCACACGAACATACTCATTTTGGTGGTGGCCAAGGCCGAGTTTCCTCCCCCACCGTGGAGGATTTTTTCAATAAGAAGCATATATTAATACCCACCGTGGAGAATAATGTGCCGCTCTGCAGCCTCTTCCACAGCCGAAACAGTGGATGGCCCCGTGACATCCTACTGTTGTTCAGCTGATTACGACTACAAAGGGCCCATCACTGGGTTCTATATCGGCCATGGCCTGCATACTATTTCTCAACTAAAACTTTCTTTGAGAACTGTGTGCCAAGTTTGTAAGCGACCTTCAAAGTACTACTTTTGAATCTTTACTATTGGTTTTGAGTTGGTGGTTGCTGCGTGTGGTTAACGTGGGAGCAGACTGTCCTTGTGCGTGGTGGATAACCAGCCCGTTGGGAACCCCAAGAGGAAGGTACGATGAGTATAGCAGCTAGTTTTCCCTCAGTTAAGAAACCAAGGTTTAATATCGATCTTGGAGAGGAGAGATAAACGACTGAAGGTGATGCGGAACCTGCACACACACACAACCAAGTACTTTGTTCCCAACTTGCGATGAGGTCGTCAATCTCACCGGTTTGCTTGAAACAAAGGTTATGAGTTTATCGAGTGGAAAATAATATAGTATGCGAGTAAAGTAAACGGGTGATAGCAATATGATGTAAATAGAACCGGGGTCCACAGTTCACTAGTGGTGTCTCTCCATAGATAAATAACACATGCTGGGTAAACAAATTACAGTTGGGCAATTGATAGAATAAAGATAAACGTGATATGTCAAGAAGATCACTATGAGATTTACTCTGGGCATTACAACAAAATACATAGACCGCCATCCAACTGCATCTATGACTAATAATCCACTCCCGGGGATATCAATCCGAACACCCCAGTAGTATTAAGTTGCGAACAACAGATAATTGCATTAAGCAAAGTGTGTAATGTAAACAAAGCATATGCCCTTGAGCATATGAATGTTGTTTTCTCCCTAGTAGCAACAACACATCTACAACCTTAGAGGTTTCTGTCACTCCCCCAGGTTAAATAGAGGCATGAACCCACTATCGAGCATAAATACCCCCTCTTAGAGTCACTAGCAACTACTCGGCCAAGATAGCTACTAACAACGGAGAGCATGCAAGATCATAAACAACATAGAGATAACAAAAGATAATATTCAGTATAGCAACTCAATCATAAACACCAATATTCATCGGATCCCAACAAACCAAACATGTAGAATTACATAAAGGTGATCTCAATCATGTAGGGCAGCTCATGAGATCTAAACATGAAGCACATGGTGGAGAAGACAACCATCTAGCTACTGCTATGGACCCATAGTCCAAGGTAGACTACTCACTCATCGCTCCGGAGGCAAGCATGGCGATGAAGAAGACCTCCGGTGGCGATTCCCCTCTCCGGCAGGGTGCCGGGAAGAGCTTCTGGACCCTCCCAATCTTCGGGTCGATGGCGGCGGCAGATCGCCATGTGTTCTAGAAAAGTGATCGGGTACTTAGGTTTTTTCCGTCGGGGGGTCTTTATAGGCGAAGGGGCGATATCAGAGGAGGAGCCAGGCGCCCTCACATGGGGCCCGCGCGGCCAGGGGCCTGGCCGCGCCACCCCTGCGTGTGGGGCCCTGGTGGTCCCCCTCCTACTCTCCTTCGGATCTCTGGAAGCTTTCGAGTAAAATAAGACTTGAGGAACTTGTTTCGTCCAATTCTGAGAATATTTCCTGTGTATCACTTCTGAAACACAAAAATAGCAGAAAACAGGGAACTGGCACTGTGGCAACTCGTTAATAGGTTAGTTCCAGAAAATGCATAAAAGTGCCACGAAGTATAACGAAACAATAGGCAAATGGTGTAAAAACAAGCATGGAGCATCAAAAATTATAGATACGTTGGAGACGTATGAAGCATCCCCAAGCTTAACTCCTGCTCGTCCTCGAGTAGGTAAGTGATAACAAAAGAATAATTTTTGAGGTGACATGCACCTACACAATCTTGATCATATATGTAAGCATTTGTGAGCTGGGATCATAAGAACTTAAAACATGGGCATGAAAGATATAATCATGACAATAAGAACTTAGCAACCATGTTGTAAACATGAAAATGAACACAAACAAAAGATCATAAAAATGAAACAATAAAAGTCAAACGTGTGTTCAAATCATAAGGAAAAACATACAAATGGTTTTCAGCTTGCCCTTCAAAGAGAGCAAAACATAAATGCATAGGACACCTCAAAGTTTAAGAGGGCGACTAGATACAAATAATTTAAGAACAACTGAAACCAACAATATGAATCAATCAATGAACTTTGGGACAATGCATATCACACTAAGAATGACAACTATGCTCTCTTAATGGTGCATAAAGAAAGAAGGTGGTGACTCAACATAAAAGTAGAAGAAAGGCCCTTCGCAGAGGGAAGCAGTGATTGCAAGTTTTATAACCTTCAAAAAATATGGTACTTACCGGCTTTGAGCTCTCATTGCCCCCATCATAAGCATCTTGAATGGTTAAAGTTAATGCGAGAACAATTATGATGCATATGCTTGACAAATCATAAGTTGAAAACCTCGTGCCCCGTGAATACGAGTACCCAAACCTCATGCTACTTTACTTAGAGTCCCAAGCAAGGCTCTTGTCATTGTAAGTATATGCATATCATTGAGAACCGTCAATGGGGTACCTCCATGCCCGATGACATGGAACAAGCCCACACCAAAATGACAGGATAAGCAGACAATGAACACCTCGACATCTCTTTTATTTTCCTTTTGTTTAGCTTTTTATTATGAGATGCGTCGTCGAATGTTCACCATGGATATGCTGCAAATTTCCACCATGAATTATGCATGGCTTAGATTGGCGGCCCGGCGTTTCCCTAACACATATACAAACTCCATGATCCCCACAAGATTCCCAATTCATTTCACACCGCGGGCATCCATAAACAAAAGATCACGATATCAACTCAAATAAGAAGCACAATGTTGAAAGCTTGCCCCATGATAGCATGGATGGGCTAGAATCCAACTTACAACTTGCAAGCATAACAACTCAACATAAGAGACCACAATGTCAAATTTTTTAAGAACAGGAAAAAGTAAAGTGTGCCTTCCGGTTCGTGAGAGCTTTACTGACCGAATTTCGCATAACACTGGTAAGAGTTTAATTTGAAGAGAAAATAAAAGCAAGTCAAATTTACTTAGAATAGCAAATTGCTAGTAGGTATGTATGGTGGACACTTTGGAAAACTTTGGCTTTTAGGAGTTGGATGCACGAGTAGAGCTCATACTCAGTACAAGGCGAGGGCTAGCAAAAGACTGGGAGCGACCAACTAAGAGAGCAATAATGGCCATAATCATGCAAAGCGACAAAGCGACATTAAAAGAAGCATAAGATGACATCAAAAGTCAAAAACTAAATGATCATGAAGGCTATTGGCGACTTTGTAAGAGTCTAACATGTGTGAGCATGCGCCAAGTCAACCCAAATAAAGCATCAAGGAGAAGACCAAAATAATGCTTCCATACAATAAAAACAACGCATGATTTTTTCAAAGGCTCATTAAGCAATCTCAGTTATTTGAGACAAGTCATGCTACAGCAAAACCACTAAGCATCCTATCAAAAAGACATCAAGCATGACATGAAAAAGCCTAAGCCGCAGTCTACACAAGCTCCTTCTTGTACCACTATTTTGCACAAAGCTTTTTCTCTTTTCCAACACCATTTGAAATTTTTAAAGACACCTCTTTTGATGAAAACCAATAAAGATCAGAGGCAAAAATACACCTTGATGAAAAGATATGACAAGGTCTGAACGCAAATTAAGGCGAAAACGAAAACCAAAAGCAGTAGCAGAAAAAGAAGAACGCTTGATTTTTAATAAGAATAAAAACTAGAGCGTTCTTGGTAAATGAAAACGAGTACAACTCCTTCAAAGGAAATTTGTTGGGGTCCAACCATTTATTGCAGCAAACAAACAAACTAAACCAACTAAGAAAAACTAAAACAACTGACGCTCCAAGAAAAACACATAGTGCATGAAGCAATAAAAATATAGTGTTTTGAAAGGTGACCTGATTTTTGCCGATGAAGAAGGGGTGCCTCGGGGGCATCCCCAAGCTTTGACGCTTGTACTTCTTGGATATTTCTTGGGGTGATGCATGGGCATCCCCAAGCTTGAGCTTTTGTCCATTCTTCAACTCATCTCATCATTCTCCAATCCCTACACTTGAAAACTTCCTTCATACAAAACTAAACACAATTCTATTAGCAACATTAGTGTAAGCATAATATATAATCAACCTCTTTTTGCTTCAGGTTTCAACTCAAAACCACCACATATATAGCAAATACTACTGTATCAACCTCCCAAAAAGTTCCATGATCAAAAGAACTCAAAAGAAAGCGATAAAGTGGCAAACACAAATATTGGCAGAAATCCGTCAAAACTGAACAGCTGACAAAGGTCGAAATTTTGAGGGGTTTTCTGTTGCTCAAATCAAAAAGTGTTTAACTAACAAAAGTTTGGATACAACCTGGGGCATATGCACAAGAAATCACAGGTCCAAAAGATAAACAGAGAATTTATACGAATTTTTACGGTGCAGCACCAAAAACAGTTTCAGGACAGCAACATCCCCAAATCTTTACCTCACTCAAATTAGAGGCTTCTCTTGGCGCAAAAACGAAATAAACAAGATAAGGAGCGGTCATTACAGTAGTAATGACTTCCAAGACTCAAATAAAAGAAAAAGTACTGAAAAGAAAACATTGGGTTATCTCCCAAGAGTGCTTTTCTTTAACGCCTTTGAGCTAGGCGCAGAAAATTGCGAATCAAGTAATATCAAGTGATGAAGTGCTAGTTACCTCAGTAGGCTCTTTGAAGGTTCCCGAAGATGATTCAACCTGCAAGTCACCCTTAGTGGAACTAAGAGTCTTACCAATTTTAAGAACATGTTGAGATTTAAGTGCAGAAACCTTGGGAACATACATAAATTTTTGCTCTTTTCCAACAAACACTTTCTCTTTCTTAAATTTAAGAGAAGAGAAGATTAAGCTAAGAGTTTCCATAGACTCCTCTAGTTTACCAATCCTCAAGTTTTGATTGTCATGAGTAGTGCTAGCCTCTAAAATGGTAATTCTCTTACCAATGTTTTCTATTAATTCACTAACGCAGCTAGCATTTTCTAGGATACTTGGCAAACTTTTCTCTAAAGAGCTGAGCTTTTCTACCACCTCCTCCAAGGTGGTCTCGGTTTTAGCAACATGAATAGGTGGTATTCCCACTAAACTTTCAATTATAGTGCATGCTTCTCCAGCGGGAGTAACCAGAAAATTACCTCCTGTAAGAGTATCAAGAACATACCTATTCCAACTGGATATACCAACATAAAAATTTCTAAGGAGGATCGTGGTAGAGTGCTTTTTGGTACACCTATGATGAGCATTGTTAATACGGTACCAAGCATCTTTTAAACTTTCTCCCCCTTGTTGCTTAAAACTATGAACTTCTACTTCAGGATTACTCATTTTAACAAAACTAAAAGCAGATAAGTAAAAACAACTACCAAGGATTCTAAATTTTTTTGGGGTTTTTGATAAAAAAAAGCGATGCAGGTAAAATAAATAAAGTAAAGCAAAACAATAAAACAAAGTAAAGGATGTGCGTGCGAAAAACTCCCCTCGCAGAAGTCTTCTACTTCTTCCCCGGCAACGGCGCCAGAAAATTAGCTGCTGTGTGTGGTTAACGTGGGAGCAGACTGTCCTTGTGCGTGGTGGATAACCAGCCCGTTGGGAACCCCAAGCGGAAGGTATGATGAGTATAGCAACTAGTTTTCCCTCAGTTAAGAAACCAAGGTTTAATATCGATCTTGGAGAGGAGAGACAAACGACTGAAGGTGATGCGGAACCTGCACACACACAACCAAGTACTTTGTTCCCAAATTGCGATGAGGTTGTCAATCTCACCGCTTTGCTTGAAACAAAGGTTATGAGTGTATCGAGTGGAAAACAATATAGTATGCGAGTAAAGTAAACAGTGCGAGTAAAGTAAACAGGTGATAGCAATATGATGTAAATAGGACCGGGGTCCAGAGTTCACTAGTGGTGTCTCTCCATAGATAAATAACACATGCTGGGTAAACAAATTACAGTTGGGCAATTGATAGAATAAAGATAAACGTGATATGTCAAGAAGATCACTATGAGATTTACTCTGGGCATTACAACAAAATACATAGACCGCCATCCAACTGCATCTATGACTAATAATCCACTCCCGGGGATATCAATCGGAACACCCCAGTAGTATTAAGTTGCGAACAATAGATAATTGCATTAAGCAAAGTGTGTAATGTAAACAAAGCATATGCCCTTGAGCATATGAATGTTGTTTTCTCCCTAGTAGCAACAACACATCTACAACCTTAGAGGTTTCTGTCACTCCCCCAGGTTAAATAGAGGCATGAACCCACTATCGAGCATAAATACCCCCTCTTGGAGTCACTAGCAACTACTCGGCCAAGATAGCTACTAACAACGGAGAGCATGCAAGATCATAAACAACATAGAGATAACAAAAGATAATATTCAGTACAGCAACTCAATCATAAACACCAATATTCATCGGATCACAACAAACTAAACATGTAGAATTACATAACGGTGATCTCAATCATGTAGGGCAGCTCATGAGATCTAAACATGAAGCACATGGTGGAGAAGACAACCATCTAGCTACTGCTATGGACCCATAGTCCAAGGTAGACTACTCACTCATCGCTCCGGAGGCAAGCATGGCGATGAAGAAGACCTCCGGTGGTGATTCCCCTCTCCGGCAGGGTGCCGAGAAGAGCTTCTGGACCCTCCCGATCTTCGGGTCGACGGCGGCGGCGGATCGCGATGTGTTCTGGAAAAGTGATCGGGTACTTAGGTTTTTTTCCGTCGGGGGGTCTTTATAGGCGAAGGGGCGATATCATAGGAGGAGCCAGGCGCCCTCACGCGGGGCCCGCGCGGCCAGGGGCCTGGCCGCCCGCGCGGCCAGGGGCCTGGCCGCGCCACCCCTGCGTGTGGGGCCCTGGTGGGCCCCCTCCTACTCTCCTTCGGATCTCTGGAAGCTTCCGGGTAAAATAAGACTTCAGGAACTTGTTTCGTCCAATTACGAGAATATTTTCTGTGTATCACTTCTGAAACACAAAAATAGCAGAAAACAGGGAACTGGCATTGTGGCAACTCGTTAATAGGTTAGTTCCGGAAAATGCATAAAAGTGCCACGAAGTGTAACGAAACAATAGGCAAATGGTGTAAAAACAAGCATGGAGCATCAAAAATTATAGATACGTTGGAGACGTATCAGTGGTGAAGCAACTTTTGCTATACATCATTTGATTTTCCATTGTATCCCTAGCAAATCAGTCCAAAAATTACACACGCCCAACCATCCCATTCACAAAAATCACGGAATCAGAGAATCAGGGAATTAGGGATCATGGAGTTGCCTAAACTCACGGCCAACAATAATCATCAATCAAACTCGGAGAATCAGGACATTAATACGGCTAGCAACTAGCAATTAGCCAAAAACGGCTAGCAATGAGCCAAATACGAGAATAGCACAGAAAAGCTGGTCGTCTTCGTCGTCACGAGAAGGCGGGAGGCCGTCGTCGTCCACAGAAGGCTGGTCGCTATCGCCGTTGCCATCGTCGTCCACCGAAAGTTGATTGCCGTCGGCGGCATCAGCAAACCTAACCAGCGTCGACTGCTGCAAGCGGGCCATTAACGTCAAACTCTGGTAATCAAGTTATCAAGCTTTCCTTGCAATCCCCTTCTCTTTGCAATCAAGGTTCCCTTGCAATGGCGTAGTAGGGGTCGGTCGCACAATTCTAACATGTAGGAGACAATCCCATCAGACTTCACAGCAATCCACTCAAGTGTCTAGGTTATACCGAGGACCAAATGAAGAAGCTGTATGTTATTATCTTCTCAATTTTGTGAAGTGTAGAGCTACCTTTGATGGGACTCTTTTTGTTGTCTAGAGTGCCTCGTCGAGGCTCTTCGGCATGCCCAAAATTGTAAATGGCTCAAAAACAAAATATAAAGGTTGAAAGGTTCCTACCCGGGACAAAATGTCAAACTAGGACCATAATAACATCAACCATATTACATTGAATTCCTAACAGATACCACATCCGATTTGAGGAAATACTCCATATACTCTCATCGTTTAAAATAGATGTCCTTTTAATCTCTATCTTTTCTCAAAATATTCATCCTTCCACATTTCCAATTCATTTTTATTCCTTGTTTCCTACATACACATTACTTGTCAATATCATAAGAAAAAGAGTTCATTAACTGATCTTGTGCTTGCATGCATGCTTTACTTTGCGGAGGAAAAGGAGGCAATTAATTATGTTGTGGATTTTTTTTAATAAAGCAAATATATTAATACCAATAAAATATGAATTGCACCGTGGAAGGCAAGATGGATATTTATGATTGACTAACTCTACAAGGACATACTCCCTCCGTTTTTATTTACCCTTGCGTTCCGCAAGCAAAGGACATGTTCCTTTGGGAAGTTCACAAATTAACTCCTCTTACATTAACTCCAAGTTCACAAAGCAACAAGTTATGTCGTTGAGAACTGACTCCCTATATTTATTAACTCCCAGATGTTCACAAATAAACTGCTTACGTTTTGTGTTGTCTAGAACTGACCGCCTAAGTTACTAGTGTAGTTAATCCCACCATAAAAAACAACAGCACCGCATGACTATATTTACCCGCCTTACAGCGTGCACTAGATCATACACAAACACACAACACTTTCCACGTACGGCTCAGCAATGTCTCGTCTCACAGTGTTCGCGATCCTCTTCCTTGTTGCCGCTGCGGCCATCGCACCTACAAATGGCGGCCGTACTCTGAAGCCCGGAACGAGCGTGAGCGATATGAACATACCCATTGTGGTGGTGGCCGACGCCCCCTCGTCCACGATGGAGGATATCGCGGCGCTACGCAGCCTTTTTCCGACGGTCCAAACGGCAGATGGCCCTGTGGCAGCCTACTACAGTCGAGCTGACCTCGACTACAAGGTGCCTGTCACTGGCTTCTAGATCGGCCATGGACTGCATATATTTTTTAAATAAAACTTTGCTTGCAAAGTGTGTGCCAAGTTTGTAAACTGTGCCAAGTACAACTCCTAAATAATGAGATATCCATCCTAGCAATTCTACTCTTGTTTCGTTGTACAAATATTTTTCTGAGAGATTCGGCTTTACTATCAGCGCTTTGTAATGTATTTGGAAACCGAAATTCCATGATTTCTTAAATATGCAGAGCGCAGTGAGAATCTTCTTTAGGAACGGTCAGACTTTGACATAGTGATGTGATTCAGTTGATATAACGATCAGCGTGAAGGACGCATACAAACGTCGAGAATGATCTCTCCTTTTGTTTCTAGAAGATTTAAATGAATATATATCTATGAAGTGGCAACTAATGGATACTCTTCTTGCCGAGTAAGAAAAAGTGAGCTGCCTGCCTAGCTTGATTTGGCATCAGACGAAATATACACCTTTTCCCATCAATCGTAGTAGGCAAAAATTCATGCGTCTCCCTTCTTCCTTTTTTGGTTATGTGGTGATGTGGTGATGCTAACGATCTGGCAACAAGTAAAGCGACCAAAATCCTAATATTTGAACGGATCCCAAGCAAATACCGCATTCAGTTTGAGGAAACAATCACTTTGTGCTCTGTCTTTGCAAAGCATATGTCATTTTATCATCATCTCTGTTTTATCTCAAAATACTTGTCCTTCTTCGTTTCTCTCTCAATTTTATTGATTTGTGTTCCTACCCCCTAATCACTAATGTATCACAAAAAAGATCTTGTTAACTCCTTTCTATTGATCGCCCCCTATGATGTTTTTCTTTTCTGAAAAGGAGGTTTAAACCACCAGCATCTGCATCAAAATGATGCACGCGACATTTTTATTATGTCATTCAACAAAATCTGGCAAGACGAATAAAATATCAACTTGCAACCGCCATCCTGACGCTAACTATCGGTACACCTACAACATTGATGAAGGGAATCCATGACCAAGGTCGTGTTCCCTTACCTCACCTAATACGCACATCATCTAAATCTGAAGGCTTCACCAAGCCTCCCAATTGCGATCCGGGATCACAATTGGTCTTGCAGATTGTTAGCGCGCAACACATGTGCACCCTCCAGAAGCTGCCATGACCGTATTCCGCCAATCCACCTTCGGGACAAGATCAACAAATTGACCTCCAGCCCTGTCGTCAACTGTCAAGTCACTCTTGATGGCTCTATTGGTTTGTCGAGGTTCTTTGCCTCGAGCAAAATTCCAAACGGACAGTCTTAAACACTAAAGTAATGAATACACATGTAAACAATATAGATAAATTGAAATGTTCATACACAAAGTCAAAATGCTCAACTTGGGATTATAAGGGCATACAACATGTATTTACGGTGAGGAGATACCTAATATTGCCTGGCATATGTCAAATAAATCCCCTACCTCATTTCAGGAAACAACCCCTATAATACTATCTATAAAATAAGGCAACAACTGTTCTATTAACTCATGATGATGCAAAGAGGGAGTCAAGCTAGCACTACTATCTTCGAAATGATCAAGCTTGATGCTAGAACTTGGACCCTTGCCGGTGCCAAGCACTTGGTTACTTTAATTTCGGGAGGATAGGCTTTGTTTTGTTTGTGTGTGTTTTCACTGAACTCTTGTCCCAAACTTCTCCTTAATTAATGAATGAAGGCAAATCTTTTGCCTCTTTTAAAAAAGGAGTCAATAAATTTGTTTTTTATTAAATGATGATTTATCATTTAAAATGATTAAGCATTACACCCGTCCTCCGCATCACTAAGATAGAGAGAGCCGCACCAATCCAACCGAACAAAAAAATAAAAGGAGGCGCACACAAAAAATCGACCAAGGGACTGTAAAGACGCATAAGATGTTGGAGGACCAACCCGAAGATCATGTTGCCATTCATGTTGGATAAAAATATCCTTCATTGTGTCCACCAACCATGTAGACACCTCCATAAACAGGTCGTGATTGCCCACATGTTACAGAGGCGACTATAAATAAAGCAAAGCTATGCACCGGCAGATAACCTACATAAGAGAAAAAAATTATTATTAAAAAACTTGTCATTTATATATAACTAAAGTGACCAAATAACAGCAAATGCTCCCACCATAATAAGTAATTTAAAACCTATGGTCAGCCTGTTTTCAAACATATTGCCAACGCTCCATGGTGGATACAAGGTTAGATGACCGACCATATAAACCTAGCAAATTTTTACTGGAAAACTAAGTGTTTAACTGTCTCGTCATGATGATAGAATACATACTTTGTAGTTTCATGCCAATTATGTTTTACAAGATTTTCTTTGGCGAGGATCACTCCTCTATATAGCAAAAAGTTTAGTTTTAAATCAACCAATTGGGATACATCCGGATGGAATCCGAATTAGATTGTTTGGAGGTAATTAAAGAATGATCAGGAAATGCTAGACGGTGGAATGAAGGCTCAACTTTCTTTGTGGAATGTACGACTCTAGTTGCGAGCATATGTTTAATAGAGTTTTTGCATTGCCCCCTGATTGTAATGGGGTGGCACACGAGTTAGTTAAAGTTTGTTTAATTTCAAAAAGTTCTTGCAATTGGATCGATGAACCCCTAGCTTTGATCTTGCCAAAATTTTGGATGACGTAACCTTGTTTTTGAATTAATAAAGCTCCCTGTAAAATCCTGTTGTTTCCCTAAAAAAAAACTCGTAATGCAAGGAAGAAAGTAAACATAAAACCCTTCATTTAGTATACAATTTGCTCCATCGGAAGTTTCACAAATTAACTTCTCTTGCATTGTCTCTATACGTTTTCAGCTCCTATGTTACTGTACTTAATCCACATCGCAGTTACAGAAATTAAATTCCCTACACTATTTCTCTCACCATAAAAACCAACCACGCCTCCCTTCTCAGCAGCATCACAGTTCCACATTTACCTATTGTTACGCGAGCTCACACGTACAGTCAGACAGAACCTTGAGTGTTTAGAAATGGCGAAGCTCGCAATGTTCTTGATTCTCATCCTCGTGGCAGCAGCGACTACCACAACCTCACATGGCGGCCGTGCTTTGAAGGTCGAAAGGAGCACGAGCCGTATCTTGGAGGTGGCCGAGCCTCCCTCGTACACAGCGGATGATATTGCGGCGCTCCGCAGCCTCTTCCCGACAATCAAAACGGCTGATGGCCCCGTGGCATTCTACTACCCTCGACCTGAGCTCAACTACAAGGTGCCGGTCACTGGGTTCTAGATCGGCCATGGCCTGCATATTGTGTTTCACCTAATCTCTTTTACTTGCAAAGTGTGTGCAGACTTTGTAAATGACCCTCGGTCATAGTTCTACTCCTGAATAATCAGATATCCATCCTAATAATTCCATCCTTTACCTCGTTGTAAAAATGTATCCGAGAGGATCAGTTACTAGCAATACTTATATTTTGCCCCTCCATTTCGTACTAGTTGTCGTTGATTTGGTATAACTTTCAGCGACAAATAGTATGAAATGGAGGGAGTACTATTTTGGAATTGGAACTCAGCGATTCCTCAGATATGCCACGTGATATGCAGTCACGGACCCACGGTGATGTCGTTGATATAGGTTACACGTACGAACTAGCTAGACATCTTTTCCATGATCGTAAGCAAATCTTTATGCAGCTTCTTTCTTCTCCCTTCATCGTAAGCAAAGTTATTTAAGTGCATAATCTAGCTTGAAGAAAACTAACTGCATATATAATACCATGCTTGGCTTGATCACCAACAAACAAACTAAAAACAGTCTACTCCCTGCAAGTGCTACAATGCAAACGGTAATGCTACACCTACAGGAGGATTCTTACGGGAAGAAAGCTACGGACTGACGTGGGTCCGATGTGGAAGCCACGATCGCTCGGTCTAAAAATTGAAGGAGCTGCCGGAAAAAATGGCCTGCTATTAACTATACAGAGAAAATCACGGTGGCTCTGTTTCTCGCTGCCTCGTTCATCCAGGTTGAAGAGAACGCCGGCTCTGCTTGTTCTCGTTCCAGATTGATCGATCAAGATGTTGTCTCCTATTCTTGTTCGTAAAATTTCTGAAGAATCTTCGTATAGGAGCATGCCATTCAGCTCAAACCCAATCAATACAGCTAACTCCTCCCGTTAATTCTCAACCAATTTTTTGACAGGAAAAGGTCAAAACAAACAAATCAACATCAGTGATCATTGGAATGGATCAGAGAGGAGGCAAGAGGCGTCAGGACTCTAGACAATCAGGTATTCGTTAGAACAACGACTGCCAGCTTGACGAACAGCACTGCACGCAGACTGCTTCACGACGAAGAATCTCTCCGCGCCGTGCACGAAGTTGGACGCGCACACCGACAAAGACCAGCTGTCCGGTCCGCTTCCAGCGAGGGAGAGCTCACCGCACAGCTGCCGGCAACGAGGAGGTCGCTACTCGCCTCGCCGTCTGGAAAGAGCCCACGGCGGCGCCTCAGAAGAAATCTCTGTGCCAGGCCACCACACCGGAGCTCTCCTCGTCGGTCCATAACAGAGGACCTCGTCCGTCACCGCCAATAACTATGAGGATGTCACGTCCTCGCCGCCAGTGCCTCTCATCAGTAGAACCTACATCCTGAGAGAAGAAGGTGGGGGTGGGGATTTTCATGAATTAGACAGGGATTCTCGAGCTCTCCGTGTAAACAGTCTCGCGAGTAGGGGGCCACCGATCGTGGCTTCCACGTTGTAACCACGTCAGCGCGTAGCTTCAATTTCGTAGAAAATTCCCGTAGATGTAGCATTACTGCAATGCAAAGTATAATAGAGACCGATGAAGGTATCACATTAACACCTTGGCATCATAGTAGTTCGACATATTGGGTAGTCTAATTATTTTGATCAATATAGGGGAGGGGGGCTCATATTTAGCGTGTCCAGCGTCGACGAACACCCTAACACAAGAACGGACGGCATAGTGGGACGCGGCCCACCATCGGTGTCGTCTTCTTCCTGGCGTATCGTCTTCTTCCTCCTCGATCCCCCACCCCACCGCGGCTGCCTTCTGCCTCCCCCCGCGCCCTCAGCCCACTGCCGACCCTGGCCTCCCCCACCTCTTGTCTCTGGCACCAACAAACTCCCATGCACCCCAAACCCTAAGTTATCATCGTCGGCACGGCAACCTCCCTGCACCCCACCCCTTAATCCTAAGTTTTCTTTCTCTCCTCCACCGACAACGCCATGGCCCGTGGCATTGTCTCCATAGCCGATGAGGTCCACACCTGGCCTCGTAGGCGATGCCACGGCCAGCAGCGCCTCCCCCTTCTCCGACGAGGTTGTCAAGGCTCCATCTTCTTCCTTGACGAGGTTATCTTCTTCCGTGTTCTACCGCAGCGTGAGGAAGAAGTGGGCTGGCCTAGCAGCGACCGGAAAGAAGGAGAAGGGTACGCGTTGCGCCGCTAAGTTCTAACGGACGCAACGAGCGCTGAATAGGGATTGCTGCAGCAGGAAGAGCAAAAGCTAGTTTAGGTTAGTGGGTTGGGCTGCTGGCCTGCTTCGGTGATTCTATTGGGCTGTGTTTTTTCTGTTGGTCTGGTGCTCCGGGCCTGGGCGGCTGGCTAGCACAAAGTGAAGTCCAGATCACGCACCAGACACGACCCGGACCTCCCAGACGCCGACCGACGCCTCTCAGCGCTCCCGTACCCCGGAGATCCTCTCCAGCGCCAGCCATCTCCCTTCTCCGACGACCGGCTGCCACCCCATCCGACCCCGCCGCCATACCCGAGCGGCCGCACACACCCTCCGCGCTCTTCATCCCGGGCCTCGGCAGATCTACGCCGGCGGCGAGCGTCCCTAGCCATGGTGAGTTCCTTGCCTCTCCTTCCTCTAGATCCCTCGGGCTACGCCAGAAATAGTGAGATCTTTTTCTTCGTACGGATCCTGGATCCCGTCAAATTCTTCCTCTGATTTGGAATTAGCTGGCCATGCACATCCCACTTAGTGCAACTTCTCATATCAGTGGATCATCTGAACGCTATTAAGGTCCCAAAAAGAGCATTCGTGTATTTTGACCCCGTCCCGAGGAGAAATGGTAGCCATCATCGTCAATTTCATCATGTTTTCTGGGTCTCTGTGCGAAATTGGTCAGCCCCTTCTACTGAATCTGCGCCTGGGCCAAATCCATTTCGAAGTTGGGTTGTGCCGTTGTAGTTTCGAGGTTTCAAACCGGATCCCTGTTGGAGTGCTCCGTTTTTCATTATTATTATGAAAGTTGTTACTTTGTAATATGAAATCAGCGACAACTAATATGGAACAGAGGGAGTAGTATGTATTATCTTGAAAATATGAATTACATATTACAGTGTCCAAGTGTCGCTACTTTTTATACACAGGCTCGTTGGTACTAGCAATGGTCTTGTTTGGGGTAAACTGTTGCTTAAATTTTCCGTTTTATTCTGCTTCTTCACAGATCAATTTCGTGCTCCTGATCAGCCGCCAGGGCAAGGTGAGGCTCACCAAGTGGTACTCGCCTTACACCCAGAAGGAGAGGACTAAGGTCAGCATTGCTAAACTGCCTTCTGTGGCACAGCTTCTATATCGCTTTGCTGTTTCTGTACCCTTTTGCATCGTCTATCTTTGAGGTACCTAGAAAATTTGCAAGGTCATTTGATGTGATATATATGTCAAAGCAGATTTTGCTACTTAGCTGTGTTTGCGCTAGTGTTGGCTATTTTTATTAGTATGAGGGAATCGTGATTGATGTTTCTTGTAATTAGTTGCAGCTTTTGTACTGTCTATCTAATTTGTTCCAGGCTCCATCTTAAGCTAGCCTTTTCTTTGCTGCCTAGTCTATAATGAACGTCATGATACTAGGTGTCTGATGCTTTACTGCATGTTTTGGTGTTTTCTAGCCTCATGGGTGCCATTCAGTGTATTTCTGTTGTATGAAAGATTGCTAGGTGTTACAGGTGGTCATGCAGCAAGAAAGCTTTTACATTTAATCCTCATGAACTAGCACTGTCAACTACATATTTTTCGTTGGCAAAGATATATGTACTGTTTATCTTATTTTTATATTCCTGCTCATTTGAAAAGGTCATTCGTGAGCTTAGTGGACTCATTCTCACTCGAGGACCGAAACTCTGCAACTTTGTCGAGTGGCGAGGTTACAAGGTTGTATACAGAAGGTATGTTTCAGGAATAAGGAATGCCATTGAGCTTAGTATGTTTGCTTCAGTTTTATATGGCTTTGCAAGATTCTCTTAGCGAGTTATATATCTGTTTATAATTCTGATGGCCAGGTATGCGAGTCTCTATTTCTGCATGTGCATCGATGCTGATGACAATGAGCTTGAGGTCCTCGAAATTATCCACCATTTTGTCGAGATACTTGACCGCTATTTCGGCAGTGTAAGTCCTGCTCTGCAGTTTCTCTTATGGATTTCATTTATTTGTTTAATTTACTGTTGTTTGAGTGATTTTCCTGATTTCTGTAGGTATGCGAGCTGGATTTGATCTTCAATTTTCACAAGGTAATCTCTTGAACATATGTTAAAATGTTGACACTGAAGATACAGGACTACTGGAGTTATTGGCAATTGTTGGCTGAGCTATGTCATTTTTATGAGTCATGGACTTAGTTTCATCAGTATCAATTGATAAATATGCAGGCCTACTATGTTCTGGATGAGATTCTCATTGCTGGGGAGCTTCAGGAATCTAGCAAAAAGAATGTCGCAAGACTAATTGCTGCACAGGTATCCTCACTGCTGGCTAGCATAAACTCTTATGTTCCCATGATTAGTTAAGACCGTAAGACTTGTATATTAGAATTTCTCTTTTCATTTCTATCATTAGTGCACCTCATATGCTTCTCCTATGTTTCGGTAGAGGCCATTTCCGTGCTTAATAATAGGACAAGCAACATCATCATCTAAAACTGATATATTACCAGCTTTCCAGTATAACTTGCATACAAACACATGCACAAGAAAAAATGCAGAACCTGCGCTTCACGGGTAATCAGAGGTGCTAATCAGAAGTTCATAGTTTGCTCTTTACAATTTGCTTCCAACTTGTGCAGGATTCATTGGTAGAGGCAGCCAAAGAGGAGGCTAGCTCCATAAGTAACATCATTGCCCAGGCTACGAAATGATTTCTGTACTTTATGGTCCCTGCCCTTCCCTTCTTTTGTGTATGTTTATGTTGGTAAATTTAATGTAATAGCTTATTTGCTCTGTTCATCTTCCCCAAAGAAATACGACTTGCTGGATTCTAAAGGATTCAGAATGAGTGATATGTAACTACAATGTATCTATTCCTTTGCAACCAAATTTGGGATCTTCAATTCCAAGATAAAACTACCGTGAAAGATTGCTCACCCGTAGTGTTTTTGGTGGATATTTAAGAAATATGTGTAAATTCATGATAGTGGTGCATTTCCTTGTGTTTGATCACAGTGGTTGTTGGCACCTTCCAGAAATTTAATGAAAAAGGTTGTCCGTAGTACAGCTGTAGTATCTTAGCTGTATCTTTCACTCTATATAAACCGGCCTTCTTTTCTTCCCTTTTTGCTATGCTTTGCAGTATTCATAGGCTCAGCACCCAATTCTCCAATTCCAGTTAGGTGCCCCCTCCTTGTTGATCCTAGCTAGGTTTGTTATGAGTGAGAACTGTCAGCTATTTGAGTTCGAACTAGACAACTAGTTTTGGGGGTGGAAGGTATCAGGATACAGGAAAATAGGCCAAAGAAAGGCACAGGTAGACAGTTGGAGGTGTTTGGTTCGCGTTTTTTCGTCTGTAATCAGATTACATGGTTATCTCATACCGTTAATCGTGTTTGGTTTAGTTCCCCCTAAAACAGGTTCTGCGTAATCAAATTCCAGCGCAGCTCAAATCCGTTACCGGTCAGTCCCCACCGGAAACAAAGCGTGTTACCAGAGCAAGCCGGGTCGAGCGGAGAGACGGTGATAGCTACTTGGCTTGATCCTCATGCCTACTCTCCTCCTTGAGTCATGGCGGCGGTGGCGGCAGGGATACAGCCCTCGATCGATCCTCCCCTTGATGTACACTACTTGGGGAGAAGCGATGCAGCGCGAGGATCAGTGGCGCCAAGTGACCCTCCGCTGTTTCAGGCGGTCTCCTCCGGCGGATCACCACTGCATCACCGCCGTTCTCCTCCGCCCCTAGCCGCACGCCTGCACATCCACCAGCTCATCCTCTAGACCTCAATTTTTGTTAGTCCCCTCCCACCAGATCTCGTCCGAATTTGTTCTTGCGCCTTGTCTGTAAATTGATACCTTTACTGCCATGAGCCAAACAGAATTGCAAATAGTCTGTTACACCTCTAATAATCCCACTGTAATCTAATTTCCCTTACTGTTTAAGTTACCAGTACTCGAACCAAACACCTCTGGTATGTGATGGTATGTGAATACAGTTAACATGTCTAGCACACCATCTTGACCAAGTCCTCTTAGATGACGATGGCAAGGAAACAGTTTGAAGAAACTAGTTTTGTCATGATGTCTGCACGCCATTGTCTTGTAACCTAGATGATGACAAGGAAATAGTTTCAAGAAAATGATTGCATCTAGCTGGTAAAAAGGAAATGAGTATGTATGATGAGTAAAAAAAGGCTGAAAAGAGGGAGGTAGAATAAACATGGAGACACGGTGTCTAATCTAACGACACCCTCAGCCGAAAAGAGTATTCCTCACAACGGCGCATGCTGGGTGAGCGCTTTGATCTGGGCAACAGGTTTTGAGATCACTTCCCCTGATTTCATAAAATCTCGGTGGTCTGTTCATTCCAAACGCTCCAAGCAAATTACTGTGTTTGTTGAAATAATCAGATAGTTGCATGGCATGGTCATAGTCTCATAGAATTTGGAAACTTATACTTTGGTGAATTCCTATGTACTCGCCATGCATCATTTGAGAAGAATGAGTGAACAAATAATGCATCAATTTTGTCATTGAAGAGACCAGGTTAGCTAATATATCTAGGTGGGTCTCACATGTGCTTCCAGAACATGGAATTCACATATTTTTTCCCAGTTTTAATAAACCCACCCTTAGTACCACATGGCTCATTTAATATGCGGCATCTCGAGGAAATAGCACATAACACCATATGTTGGTGCTTGTTTTGTATAGAACCACAATATGAGTTTGTTTTTACAGAGAACACTATATTTTATTATAATCACTTGCATAAAACACATAATCAATCATTACCAGCTTTAATGGCTATTTATCTCCATTGTTAACTGAATTGCTTGTTTGGAGTGCATTTCTTTATATAAAATTGTACTAAAAACATATTTATATAAATTTATGTAATACCAGTCACCTATTGCATCTATTGAAACATTAAATTGATATAATTTTAAATAGTATGATATTAAGAAGTGCAACATATAACCAAGTTTGCCCCCATTTAAATGATGAGTTACATTATTTGAAGCTACACTTAACAACAATGTTCGTCTCATAATGTTTCTTTGGAAATATATAGTAAGTGTATTACATATATGAACAGCCTTTAGAAATCAATGCTCTACATAATTTTATTGTAAAAGAAATACACATGATTGTTTGAAAATGTGATGCATCACGTCTAAGATTACTTATTGAGAAATATTACGCATATTTTTCTTTTACCATATTTCTCACACTCTAAAACACACCATGCTCTCGAATGTATAGGTTATATATTGGTTAGTTAATAAAAATATTTGATTAACAATTTATTTGTTAATCCATGTATAGTTTTCATGATATAAAATCATAGTTTGTGTTGAATATGAATTTAAAAAACCAAGCATAACAGTTGGGCCAAACTGACTAATTGGTTATCAAAGCTGCTAATGAAGGGTTATGTGTTTTCTGCAAGTGATTACAATAAAGTATGGTGTTTCTTGCAAAAACAAACGCATATTGTGGTTTTGTACAAAACAAGCACCAATATGTGGTGTGATGTGCTATTTCCTCCGGCATCTCCGGTATTTGGAATAACTCATGAGATGCAACCTGTGAGTCCGTATATAACATAGTACTTATATTCAGCTTTCTCATGTATCGGCAACAACTTGTTTGAGTAGACAAGATAGATATATCAAGAAGTTGGTGCAACAAGGAACAAGCAAGGCTCTTATAATGAAGGTTGGCAGAAATAATTTTAGGAATGGAAGACATAGGGAGCGTTTTCTAAGAATGATAGAGCCGTCATTGCACTGCTGCAATCTGTAATCTTTGTAGTACAACATACTTCTTCACACAGAGGTAAATCTACGGAGCATTTTTCGAAAAAGTATAGAGCGGTCATGCACCACTGCAATCTCAGATTGTTTTTGTTTTTTAGGTAACTGCAATCTCAGATTGTTATTTGATCTCACTCGGTTTCTCAAAGTTGGCCATGTCGCATGCTGAAATAGTTGTGTTGTGTGGATTGGATAGTGAATATTATTGGTGGTTGAATTGAGAAATTTACAGATCTTGGATTGGCCACAGCTAACAGCCCCGTTGTATGGCCGATGACCAAAAGAAGAAGTAAAAGTTTCAGTATGATGGTATACTAAATATAGACCTGAGCATCTTATCAAGAATGAACACTAACAAGTATGTCAGACACAAAATTTTAGGCCATGTAAGAATAAGGGGGTTATCTGTGAAATGTTGCTTAGAAATAACTAAAAATAGTAAGCAATATGCCTGATTGCTGATTAGCTGCATGTAAAAAAATGTTGATTAACTAGAGATTGGTTCAACCAAAGTTATATACAAAACTTGACAATTAAGGTTAGGAGAAATCAAAAATTGAAGTTGCCACCATATGACATACTCCATGAAGAACACACCAAATTTCTAATTAAAGAAGGGAAATGAAAGGAACAAGTCAACTAAATATCATCAGAAAAACATTATCTATGAGGAATGCCGCATGCAAGTTCTCCGTGGAAATAAAAGCCCCTTTCCACACCTTACATTCACAACTCACACCAACTCTAGCGTGTAGTACGACCTAACGAATAGTAACACATGGCTGCACTAATTCTTAGCAGGTTTATTAAATTGTTATCTGCAACACGCCAACACCTCACACAGGCCACGAGCCTATGCCTATATGTACCTGTGTGCAGATATGAAGGGTAAGAACTTGTATGCATAGCAAGCTCAAAACACGTGTTATAAAACGATAGGCAATAACGAAGAACGAAAAGGAAATCACAGCACGGAGACACAAGATTTTAACGTGACCCGCTCCACTCGGCCCAAGTCTCCGGCGACGGGCCTCGCTCCGCTCGTCAGAAGTTGGCCTTTACTTTGTAGAATTTGGATCAACATATAACAAACTCCACCTTGAGACAAATTCCTTGTAGCATGAACTTCAACAATCTCCTGAACAAAACAAAGAAAACACTTGCTGGCGCCAAACAGCCACTTGGGCTAAACAGTTATACCAACTAAGCTTGAGCAAAAGCTCAAACTTAGCAATAGGAACATGCTTTGTCATCATATCAGCAGGATTATCATGACTACTAATCTTGCATACCTACAGTTTACCTCGTGCAACCACGTCGCGAACATAGTGGTACTTAATATCAATGTGCTTTGTCCTCTCATGAAACATCTAATCTTTAGTAAGATAAATAGCACTTTGACTGTCACAAAATAACTTAATGCAAGAATCATCTCCACAAAGCTCAGCAAACAGACCTTTCAGCCAAACAGCCTCTTTACATGCTTCATTGATAGCCATGTACTCAGCCTCAGTTGTAGATTGTGCTGGAACATCCTGCAAGGTAGCCTTCCAGCTAACAGCACATCCACCAACAGTAAACACATAACCTATGAGGGACCTCCTCTTATCCAAGTCGGCAGCATAATCTGAATCCACATAGCCTACGAGTCCCCCACCAGTCCTACCAAACTTCAAGCAAGCTTTAGATGTGCCGCGAAGGTACCTGAAAATCCACTGAACAGCATTCCAATATTCTTTACCAGGATTAGCCATGTATCGACTGACCAAACTCATAGCATGTGACAGATCAGGCCGGGAACAAACCATGGCATACATCAAAGAACCAACAGCACTAGAATAAGGAACTCGTGACATGTACTCAATATCATCTTCAGAAGTAGGACCTTGTAAAGCTGACAACTTGAAGTGAGAAGCAATAGGTGTGCTAACAAACTTTGCATCATGCATATTAAAACGATGAAGAACTTTCTCAATGTATTTTTCTTGACTAAGAAATAACAAACTAGAGTTTCTGTCCCTCTTAATTTCTATGCCTAGTATTTTCTTAGCAGGACCAAGATCCTTCATCTCAAACTCACTACTTAATTGAGCCTTTAAAATAGTGATCTCTTTCATGCTCTTAGCAGCAATCAACATATCATCAACATATAGCAGCAAATAAATAGGTGATCCATTAACAAACTTGATGTACACACAGCTATCATACTGAGACCTCTTAAAACCATGTGCTAGCATAAATGAATCAAACCTTTTATACCATTGTCGTGGCGACTGTTTCAGACCATAAAGGGACCTCTTCAACTTGCAAACAAGATCCTCCTTACCAGGCACAACAAAACCTTCAGGTTGGTCCATGTATATCTCCTCCTCCAACTCGCCATGCAGAAAAGCAGTCTTAACATCTAGCTGCTCAAGCTCAAGATCATGCATAGCAACAATACCAAAGAAAGCACGAATAGAAGTATGCTTCACAACTAGGGAGAAAACATCAGTATAATCAACACCTGGAATCTGACTGAATCCTTTTGCTACTAACCTTGCCTTAAACCTTGGAGGCTCATTAGAAGATAAACCTTCCTTCCTTTTAAATATCCACTTGCAGCGAACAGCCTTCTTTTGTTTAGGCAAGCGCACAACATCCCATGTGCCATTTTTCTCAAGCGATTGCATCTCTTCTTGCATCACACTTTAGCCACTTTTCCTTATCAACCGAAGCAATGGCTTTAGTGTACGTAGCTGGTTCAGCATCATGCTCCACCTGTTCAGCACAACTCAAAGCATAATGAACAATATCACACTCTTCAATTAAACGATTAGGAGGTGCAATATTTCTCTTAGGACGGCCAGCTGCAATAGACCGTGATGGCTGCTAAACAATGGGCGGTGAAGGTGGAACATAAACATTATCATTATTGGTTTCAGGAACCACATTTTTGTTCTCCTTTGCGTGCTCCACCTGCACGCCAATTCTCTGTTGCTCATCATCGGAAACATTAGGAGAATCAATAGCATTAGAAATATCAGTAGACGGACTATCATAAAACATAACCGCCTCATTAAAAATGACATTCCTGCTCAACAAAACTTTCTTGGTTTCAGGATTCCATAATTTATATGCCTTAACTCCTGAACCATAACCAAGGAAGATGCACTTAACAGCCCTTGGTTCTAACTTTCCATTATCAACGTGAGCATAAGCAGTGCAACCAAAAACTCTCAACTCAGAATAATCAGCTGGTGAACCAGACCATACCTCAATGGGAGTTTTCTTATCAAGTGGAATGGAAGGTGACCTGTTGATGAGATAGCATGCAGTGGAGGCTACTTCAGCCCAAAAACGTCTATGCATCTTTGCATTAGACAACATGCAGCGAGCCCTCAAAATAATGGTCCTGTTCATGTGTTCAGCCACGTCATTCTGCTGAGGGGTGTACGGCCCAAGCCTCCGGCGACGGGCCTCGCTCCGCTCGTCAGAAGTTGGCCTTTACTTTGTAGAATTTGGATCAACATATAACAACACGAAAAGAAACTAAGTTGGGGATAGTAGCCAACTCACTCAAAATGATCCCACGAGAAACTTAACTAACTAGCCAAGTGGTCTAGGAATGCAAGACATCAGGAGTCTCCAAGGCGCAGAAGTGATTGGTGTGCGTAGCGGGGTTCTCTGATGCACGGATTGACCAAAACAGGTACGCCCAAGTTAGGAACCCTTCTATCACCCCCTGGGCTAGATAGTGGGACAATATTCATCGGCTTGGCCTGCTCGAGGACTGCATGCCTGGATAACTGCTGGAAAAGTAGAAATATAGAGGGAAGATTGCAACGGGGACAGCCTAGCGAGGAAAACTACTGCTGTTCTTCGCATTCATGCTTTTCGTGTCCACTCTTCCTCTCCCAATCCTTGAATGTAATGTGTGAATTGGTTGTGTGTTAAAAGTTCACATATAGATATAATCATCGTGCTTGGCACAACCACTTAGCTATTTCTCCATCCGTCAGAACAGTATGTGAGGTGTAGCTTCATTTCGTCCGCATGCTGCTGGGTAGCAAAACGGCCGGACCGTGCAAAATCTCAGAACCTGGCCGAGTGACCGAGGCGCCCGTGCGAGATAAGTGTATGTGATCAGTAATCCTTCTCAGGCACAAAATCAGCAACAAACGACGATCCCTAAGCAAAGAGCTTGAAAAACGACAACTAGTTGAAAGAATGCATGAAAGCTTGCGAGGCAAACTATTGGCACATCCTAGCCGATCATCTACGACCTAATTTGTGGCATGCATGGTGACATCCTCTCTCGTGTAGACGAAAACAAGGAACCAAAATGGTGAGCAATTGAGTGTTCATGGAATATTTTCCATCTTCTTAATGTGCAGAAGTTTACTTCCCCATCCATTCATCTGGACAAACATAGAGTCCATCGAGATATACATGTATCAGTGTGTGCTTGGGAGCACCGAAACGAGATCAATCAGCAGTAGTGTTCTTAGTGAATACTCCCTCCGTTTCAAAATATAAGATGTTTTAGGTTTGTAAAGCAAATGTATCTAGACATGGTTTAGTGTGTATATTCAAATGAACCTACACACTAAAGCGTGTCTAAATACATTTGCTTCATAAACCTAAAACATCTTATATTTTGAAACGGAGGGAGTATATTTTAAAAAACTGTATGTTCATGATGATAGTGTAGTTCCTAGTTATTGATCACATTGTTTGTTGGCACCTTCCACAAATAAGTTAAAAGATTGTTTGCAGTAAAGTTTAAGTATCTCAGCTGTCTTCCGCTTTATTACATCGGCCATTCCTTCTGTTCTTTTAGGCCTTCCATAATGAGAGTCTCTTAACAGATGGAGGTTGTTCGCCGGCTCTAGGCCTTCGACCAGGGCAAGCAAGCGCCTGGCCACTAAAAGACGGGGAGCCACGGCCACGGCAGTCAAGAAGGCGTAACGCATGCTCATGGAGAAGCTGGGCCTTTGTCGCGATCAGCAGCGCCTCTCTGCGGACCAGCTCGCAGACTATGCAGCCATGTTTGCCTCCCCGTTGGGCAAGGAGCAGGTAGCTGCACTCACCGCGCTATTCGGGTTGAGCTGCCCGGAGGTGGATGAGGCGGGGCTCGTGGCTGCCGTCGAACGATAGCTCGCGCCTTGCCGCGCCGTGGTCTCGTGGGAGTTTCTCAATGGAAGACTTCCCCAACCTCAATGTTGCGGTGTGGAACACGCGGGGTCTCAACAACCCTGCGCGTAGGACGGCTGTTCGGGTCGCCGTGGAGGACGCTAGGGTCTCCCTTGTGTGTGTTTCCGAGTCCAAGCTGCAGTCTATAACCGCGTTCAACATTTGTGAGTGCTTCGGACCCCGTTTTGACGGGTTCGCATATTTTCCCGCTGTTGGTACTACTGGTGGGGTGATTGTAGCTTGGGTGGTTGACGACGTGCGCGTTGAGAGCACAAGGACGGACCAGTTCTCCATTTCCGTGAAGCTTTCTTATGCTGGGGGGGCCCGCTTGGTGGCTTACGGCTGTGTATGGCCCAACCTCGGATGAGCTGAAGCCGGTGTTCCTTGATGAGCTCCGCTACCTGCGCGCTGCTCTCAGGGGCCATGGGCAGTTGTCGGCGATTTCAACCTAATCGTCGACGCGAGGGACAAGAGCAATTCACGCCTAAACCGCCGCTCCATGGACCTCTTCCGCCGTTGCCTCAACGATCTTGAGTTGAGGGAGTCCAACCTGATCGGTCGGCGACACGTGGAGCAACGAGCGGGATGCGCCCACGTTGGACAAGCTCGATCGGTGGTTCGGGTCAGTCGAATGGGACAAGCTGCACCCAGATGCCTCGCTAACGGCGCTCTCCTCCTCCCTCTCGGACCACTGCCCGATCATGATGTCCATAGCGGTAGCGCCCTCCATCAAGCGCCGCTTCCGGTTCGAGCAGTTCTGGGTGAAGCTGGATGGTTTCCTAGAGGAGGTGGCGCGGCTGTGGGGCACAGGGCCAATCTTCAACAACCCTCTGCAGAATCTCGACCGGAAATTGCGCAGGGTTGGGCGTGGTCTTCAGAGCTGGAGCCAACGGAAGGTCGGGAACGTGCGCGACCAGATCCTCATGGCCAATGAGGTTATTCTGCGCCTGGACGTGGCCCAGGAGAGTAGGCAGCTCTCGCCGGATGAGCTACACCTTCTGCGTGGGCTCAAGAAGCGGGTTCTCAGCCTCACTTCGTTGGAGCGGACGATCACCAGGCGGCGGGCTAGGGTGGCCGGCCTGCGCGATGGCGATGCAAATTCGCAATACTACCGTATTCTGGCCTCCAAGCGGTGCCGGAGGAACCATATCACCTCGTTGCGTGCTGGTGACCAGGTGGCGACAGACCAAGCAAGTAGGGAGGCCTCGGCGACACAATTTTACGTGGATTTGCTTGGCACAACCCAGCCCAGGGAATTTGATCTCTCCTTGGCGTCCGTTGGGCTGCCACCCGTGGGCCTTGCTGGGCTGGAGGCCCACTTCTCCGCCGACGAGGTTTGGGAGGCGCTGCGGGCCATGCCGACAAATAAATTGCCCGGGCCAGATGGATTCACGTGGGAGTTCTATAGGTGCTGCTGGTCCATCCTCCAGACGGATGTGATCGCTGCGCTTCGTGCGATCTGGTTGGGGAGAGACCAGGACTTCGACTGCTTGAACGAAGCACTGGTCACACTCCTGCCTAAGAAGGAGGGGGCGATCGACCTGAAGGACTTCAGGCCGGTGAGCCTGGTTCATAGCTTTGCCCGCCTAGTAACGAAGATCCTGGCGTGCAGGCTGGCGCCGCGTATGGACGAGCTCGTGGATGGCAACCAATCTGCCTTTATTCGTGGAAGGTGTATCCAGGACAACTTCTTGCTTGTGCAAGAGTCGGCCAAGCGGCTGCACGCAAGGTGGGAGGCCGTGATACGTCTCCAACGTATCTATAATTTTTTATGCTCCATGCTTGTTTTTGCACCATTTGCCTTGTGTTTCGTTACACTTCGTGGCGTTTTTATGCGATTTCCGGAACTAACCTATTGACAAGATGCCACAGTGTCAGTTCCCTGTTTTCTGCTGTTTTTGTGTTTCAGAAAAGCTACACAGAAAATATTCTCGGAATTGGATGAAACAAGTTCCAGAAGTCTTATTTTTCCTGGAAGCTTCCAGAGAACCGAAGAGGAGGCGGACTGGGGCCACGAGGGCCCCACACACCAGGGCGGTGCGGCCCAGCCCCTGGCCGCACCCCCTATGTGTGAGGAGCCCCTGGCAGCCCCCTCACAACGCCCCTTCGCCTATATAAAGCCTCGGGACGGAAAACCCTAGGGGAGTCGGCGAAATTTCTAGAACAGTTCCGTAGCTCCGCCGCCGCCACCGACGATTTCGGGGGACAGAAGTCTCTGTTCTGGCACCCTGCCGGGACGGGGAAGTGCCCCCGGAGCCATCTCCATCGATCTCCATCGTCGTCTCCGCCGTCTCCATCGACCTCACCGCCATCTCCATCAACCTTGATGTCTCCTATGATGAGGAGGGAGTAGTTCATCCCCGGGGCTGAGGGCTCTACCGGTAGCTATGTGGTTCACATGTCTCTCCCATGATGTGATCTTTATGTGATCGTGAGCTTTGTATCATGTTGAATAAGTAGATGTTACTCTTCTTCATTATGTGTACTCTAGTGTGTTATTAAAGTAATATATTCCTCCTGCCATGGTGTAACGGTGACAGTGCGTGCATCGTGGTGGTACTTGGTCTAGGCTACGATTGTGATCTCTTATGGATTATGAGAATAATTATCACTATGATAGTATTGAAGTGATCTATTCCTCCTTTCATGGTGTAATGTTGACAGTGTGTGCACCGTGTTAGTACTTGGTCTAAGTTGCAATAATATTTATCTTGAGTCGTGATTTGATTTGGATATTTCTATGAGAGGTGTTTGTCAAGTACTTGATAAACTTTAAGGGGTGCTTCTGTAGCCACTACGCAATGATTAGTGTTATTCAATAGGAGAGTAATTCAGAGTAGCATAGTGAAGAGAAGTTATTTATTTGTTCAATTATGTTATATTTGTTGGGAGTGTGTCCACTAGTGAAAGTATGATCCCTAGGCCTTGTTTCCAAGCTTTGCACACCATTTACTTGCTGTTTTGTTACTTGTTTCCTTGCTGCCATTTTTATTCCATATTGCATTTACTACTTATAATCATCCATACCACTTGTATTTCACTATCTCTTCGCCGAACTAGTGCACCTATACATCTGACAAGTGTATTGGGTGTGTTGAGGACACAAGAGACTTTCTGTATCGTAATTGCAGGGTTGTTTGAGAGGGATAGCTTTGACCTCTTCCTCCCTGAGTTTGATAAACCTTGGGTGATCCACTTAAGGGAAACTTGCTGCTGCTCTACAAACCTCTGCACTTGGAGGCCCAACACTGTCTACAAGAACAGAAGCGTGTGTAGACATCAAGCTCTTTTCTGGCACCGTTGCCGGGGAGGTAAGGTAAAAGGTACTCGCATCCTCCTGTGTGAGTGCTCGGAGTTATTTGCTTTAGATTCTGTAATTATATCTTTTTGTTTCTTGTTTTTATTTTCACTAGTTAGGCTTAATGGAAAATAAAGAGTTCTTTAGTCTTTTTCCTGAGTTTAGATTTGAAGAGAAAATTGAAAAACCGTTGGAGCTTTGTTCCCATGCTAATAGTGTTGTTAGTATGAATGCTTTGAATACCGTTATTGCAAATGCTATAGAAAAGTCTAAGCTTGGGGAAGCTGGTTTTGTTAAGCATGATATTTTTAGTTCCCCAGCTTTAGTGGAGAAAGTTTGCTCTGATGATATTTTATCTCCCCTATGTGATGTTCCCATGCCTGTTACCTATGTTAGTGATCATGATTGGGAAAAGCACTCTACTTTTGATATTGACAATCTTTTTGGTACCAATTCTAAGGTTAATAATTGTTGTACCATTAGTGCTATCCATGTTCCTTCTTATGATGATATGTTTGATGAATATGCTTTGCAAAATAGTTGTTCTCTAGCTTGTGATGATACTAAACCTCTAGTTTATGATGGTTATGATGATGGGTATAATATTTTCAGTTCACCTACTATTGAGGATAAAATTAGTTATGATTACAATATGCCTCCTATTTTTGATGATTATGGTGATGAGAATAATTATTCTGTTGAATCTGCTTCTACTACTATTGTTCATGTGGGGAGTATTAATTCTTTTATGCATGTAGCTCATGATAGGGATGCTTTATGTGATAGTTATATTGTTAGTTCTATTCATAATGCTACTGAAAGTTATTATGAGAGAGGGAAATATGGTTTGATAGATCTCAACAATATTGAGTTTCCCCTCTTTATGTTGCAATTCTTGAAGTTGTACTTGTTTTGCCTTCCTATGCTTTTTGCTTTGCGCTTTTATGACTTGTCTCTTTACAAGACTATTTTTTATAGGAAGTGGTTTAGATTTAAATGTGTTCCATACTTGCTTTTTGATGCTCTCTATTGCTTTAAGTTCCTATATGACGCCTTTGCCTCAAGCTCTTATATGGCGTCCACATGAGCATCTTTGCAAATTACTGCGCCTAGCTCAAAGGCGTTAAAGAAAAGCACTCTTGGGAGATAACCCATTGTTTTATTTTTAATACTTTTTCTTTTATTTGAGTCTTGGAAGTTATTACTACTGTAATGACCTCTCCTTATCATTTTTATTTCGTTGTTGTGCCAAGAGAAGCCTCTAATTTCAGTGAGGTAAGATTTGGGGATGTTGCTGTCCTGAAACAGTTTTCGGTGCTGCACCGTAAAAATTCGTGAAAATTCCCTGTCTATCTTTTGGACCTAAAATTTTTGTGCATATGCCCCAAGTTATATCCAAACTTTCATTAGTTGAACACTTTTTGATTTGAGCAACAGAAAACCCCTAAAAAATTCGACCTTTGTCAGCTGTTCTGTTTTGACAGATTTCTGCCAATATTTGTGTTTGCCGCTTTATCGCTTTCTTTTTTACTTCTTTTGATCACGGAACTTTTGGGGAAGTTGCTACAGTAGTATATACTTTATATGTGGTGGTTTTGGGTTGAAACCTGAAGCAAAAAGGGTTGATTCAATGTTATGCTTACACTAATGTTGCTAATAGAATTGTGTTTAGTTTTGTATGAAGGAAGTTTTCAAGTGTAGGGATTGGAGAATGATGAGATGAGATGAAGAATGGACAAAAGCTCAAGCTTGGGGATGCCCATGCATCACCCCAAGAAATATCCAAGAAGTACAAGCATCAAAGCTTGGGGATGCCCCCGAGGCACCCCTTCTTCATCGGCAAAAATCAGGTCACCTTTCAAGACACTATATTTTTATTGCTTCATGCACTATGCATTTTTCTTGGAGCGTCAGTTTTTTTTTTCAGTTTTCTTTTGTTTTATTTGTTGCAATAAATGGTTAGATCACATCATTTTTCTTTTGGAGGAGATGAACTCGATTTTCATTTGCCAAGAACACTCTAGTTTTCACTTTTATCGTTCAATGAGTGTTCTCTTTTTCTGCTACTGCGTTTAGCTTGCATTTTTCGCCTTGATTTTTGTTCAGATCTTGTTTTATCTTTGCATCAAGGTGTATTAGGACCTCTGGTATATGTTGGTTTTCCTCAAAAGAGTTTCCTCAAAAAGGTTTGAATGGTGTTGGAAAAGAGAAAAAGCTTCATGCAAAAAAGTGGTACAAAAAGGAGCTTGTGTAGACTATGGCCTAGGCTTTTGCATGTCGTGCTTGATGTCTTTTTGATAGTATGCTTAGTGGTTTTTCTGTAGCATAACTTGTCTCAAATAACTGAGATTGCTTAATGAGCCTTTGAAAAAATCATGCGTTGTTCATGTTATTTGGAAGCATTAATTTGGTTTTCTCCTTTGATGCTTTATTTGGGTTGACTTGGCGCATGCTTACACCATGTTGACTACAAAAATAAGTCGCCTATAGCCTCTATGATCATTTAGTTTTTGACTTTTGATGCCATCTTATGCTTCTTTTAATGTTGCTTTGTCGCTTTGCATGATTATGGCCGTTATTGCTCTCTTAGTTGGTCGCTCCCAGTCTTTTGCTAGCCCTCGCCTTGTACTGAGTATGAGCTCTACTCGTGCATCCAACTCCCAAAAACCAAGTTTGCCATTGTGTCCACTATAAATTCCTATGCATGGTATTTGCAAGCCATTCCAAGTAAATTTCCATGTGCTACCTTTCAAAAAACCTTCAAAATACTTCTCATTTTGTGATACTATTTTCAGCTCATGGGGACGTAGTGGTCGGATTTGCTATCTTCCATATTGCTTATTCCAAAAAGAAAAAAAATGAAAAAAAGAAAGAAAAAAAGGCACTCCTCCATGGTATGTGAATGTTGGTGGGCACCCGATGGAATCGGTTAGCCATGGTTTGAGAAAGGAAAAAAGGTGGGGAGGAGTGCCAAGCTTTATAAAAGAGCACAAAAGTGACAATCTCTCTCTAAAAAACTTGCTTTATTTTTGTATGGAAGATAGTAAGAACCCCATTGCCAGTCGTTGATAAAGACAACCACCTCTCAAAACCAATTTTTATCTCTTTGTTTTACAAATAAAAAGCTCTAGCACATGTTTAATCACTGCTTCCCTCTGCGAAGGGCCTTTCTTTTTTCTTTTATGTTGAGTCACCACCTTCTACCTTTATGCACCATTAAGAGAGCATAGTTGTCATTCTGAGTATAATGTGCATTGTCCCAAAGTTTTCATTAATTGATTCATATTGTTGGTTTCACTTGTTCTTAAATTATTTGTATCTAGTCGCCCTCTTAAACTTGAAGGTGTCCTATGCATTTATGTTTTGCTCTCCATGAAGGACAAGCTGAAAACCATTTGTATGTTTTTCCTTATGATTTGAACACACGTTTGACTTTCATTGTTTCATTTTCATGATCTTTTGTTTGTGTTCATTTTCATGTTATAACATGGTTGCTAAGTTTCTATTATCAAGATTATGTCTTTCATGCCCATGTTTTAAGTTCTTATGATCCCAGCTCACAAATGCTTACATATATGATCAAGATTGTGTAGGTGCATGTCACCTCAAAAATTATTCTTTTGTTATCACTTACCTACTCGAGGACGAGCAGGAGTTAAGCTTGGGGATGCTTGATACGTCTCCAACGTATCTATAATTTTTGATGCTCCATGATTGTTTTGCACCATTTGCCTTGTGTTTCATTACACTTTGTGGCATTTTTATGCGATTTCCGGAACTAACCTATTGACAAGATGCCACAGTGCCAGTTCCCTGTTTTCTGCAGTTTTTGTGTTTCAGAAAAGCTACACAGGAAATATTCTCGGAATTGGACGAAACAAGTTCCAGAAGTCTTATTTTCCCCGGAAGCTTCCAGAGAACCGAAGAGGAGGCGGAGTGGGGCCACGAGGGCCCCACACACCAGGGTGGCGTGGCCCAGCCCCTGGCCGTGCCCCCTATGTGTGAGGAGCCCCTGGCAGCCCCCTGACGACGCCCCTTCGCCTATATAAAGCCTCGGGACGAAAAACCCTAGGGGAGTCGGCAAAATTTCTAGAACAGTTCCGTAGCTCCGCTGCCGCCAACGATGATTTCGGGGGACAGAAGTCTCTGTTCCGGCACCCTGCCGGGACGGGGAAGTGCCCCCGGAGCCATCTCCATCGCCGTCTCCGCCATCTCCATCGACCTCACCGCCATCTCCATCAACCTTGCTGTCTCCTATGATAAGGAGGGAGTAGTTCATCCCCGGGGCTGAGGGCTCTACCGGTAGCTATGTGGTTCACCTCTCTCTCCCATGATGTGATCTTTATGTGATCGTGAGCTTTGTATCATGTTGAATAAGTAGATGTTACTCTTTTTCATTATGTGTACTCTAGTGTGTTATTAAAGTAATCTATTCCTCCTGCCATGGTGTAACGGTAACAGTGCGTGCATCGTGGTGGTACTTGGTCTAGGCTACGATTGTGATCTCTTATGGATTATGAGAATAATTATCACTATGATAGTATTGAAGTGATCTATTCCTCCTTTTATGGTGTAATGTTGACAGTGTGTGCACCGTATTAGTACTTGGTCTAAGTTGCAATAATATTTATCTTGAGTTGTGATTTGATTTGGATATTTCTATGAGCGGTGTTTGTCAAGTACTTGATGAACTTTAAGGGGTGCTTCTGTAGCCACTACGCAATGATTAGTGTTATTCAATAGGAGAGTAATTCAGAGTAGCATAGTGAAGAGAAGTTATTTATTTGTTCAATTATGTTATATTTGTTGGGAGTGTGTCCACTAGTGAAAGTATGATCCCTAGGCCTTGTTTCCAAGCTTTGCACACCGTTTACTTGCTGATTTGTTACTTGTTTGCTTGCTGCCATTTTTATTCCATATTGCATTTACTACTTATAATCATCCATACCACTTGTATTTCACTATCTCTTCGCCGAACTAGTGCACCTATACATCTGACAAGTGTATTGGGTGTGTTGGGGACACAAGAGACTTTCTGTATCGTAATTGCAGGGTTGTTTGAGAGGGATAGCTTTGACCTCTTCCTCCCTGAGTTCGATAAACCTTGGGTGATCCACTTAAGGGAAACTTGCTGCAGCTCTACAAACCTCTGCACTTGGAGGCCCAACACTATCTACAAGAACAGAAGCGTGTGTAGACATCAGGCCGCTGTCCTTTTGAAGGTAGACATCGCCAAAGCCTTCGACAGCCTTGCGTGGCCCTTCTTGCTCAGTGTCCTTCGGCAGAGAGGCTTCGGGACACGGTGGTTGCGCTGGATCACTTTACTACTGCGGACAGCTAGGACCCGGGTCCTCATCAACGGTTCCGCGGAAGATGCATTCGCGCATAAGAGGGGCCTCCGGCAGGGTGATCCCATATCCCCTCTCCTCTTCGTCATCGCCATGGACGTGCTCTCCACAATGTTTCGGGCGGCAGAGCAGGCGGGAGTGCTCCCCACGCTTGCGGCAGCGGGGTTAAAGCATCGGGTATCGCTCTACGCTGACGACGTGGTGGTTTTCGCGAGGCCAGAGAGGCATGAGCTTCAGGCCGTTCGAGGTATCCTCGAGTGCTTCGGAGATGCCTCGGGGCTCCGGGTGAACTACGGCAAGAGTGAGGCTGCGCCAATCCAGTGCTCTGAGGCCGCGCTTGCTACCGTCCGGGAGGCATTCCCTTGCCGAGTCACGAGCCTGCCGTGTATGTATCTTGGGCTACATCTTTCCATCCGGAAGCTGCGCAAGGCAGATCTCCAGGGGGTCCTCAACAAGCTTGCCAACAAGCTATCCATGTGGAGGGCTAAGCTCCTGACTCGGGAAGGTCGAGCGGTGTATGTTCAGGCTGTCTTGACGGCCTCAGTAATCTACCAGCTCATGGCTCTTGACCTAGATCCCTGGTTCCTGCAAGCGGTCGACAAACTGCGGCGGGGCTTTCTTTGGGCCGCGAGGGAGGAAGCACATGGTGCATGCTGCGCGGTTGCATGGGATTTGGTGTGCCAACCCAAGTACCTGGGAGGCTTGGGCTTTCATAACCTGCGCCTGCTCAATGTTGCCCTGCGCACGAGGTGGATCTGGCTACAGAAGACGGAGATGTCCAAGCCCTGGCAAGGCCTTGACCTGCGAGCGAGCAGTGATTCAGAGGCCCTCTTTCACGCCTTGGTCTCCATCACGGTGGGGAAGGGTACGTCTGTGCTGTTCTGGGAGGATGCATGGATTGGCGGCTTGACGGCGAGCACCATTGCTCCACTCTTGCTCAAGCACATCAGACCCTCAGTCAGGAGGTCACGCACTGTGGCAGATGGTCTTGATTGTCATGCTTGGGCTAGGGACATCGTCGGCGAGCTGACGGTGGGCGCGCTGGGGGACTACCTCAGGCTTTGGCGTGCGGTTCAAGGTGTGGCTCAGGCTGGAGCAGAGGAGGACGATACGTTCCGTTGGAAGTGGACAGGGAATGGCCGGTACTCCTCCAAATCGGCATACCTGACCCTATTCCAAGGAAAGACAGCGCTTCCCGATGCAGCGCAAGTGTGGGAGTCCTTCGCGCCGCTCCACTTCAAGATGCACGCTTGGTTGGCCTTGTGTCAGAGGTGCTGGACGGCAGACCGCCGGCGGCGGCGTGGGCTCCCGACGCACATCCTCTGCCCCCTCCGCGGAATAAGCCCAGAGACTCTTGATCACATCACCCTCCAATGCCCCTACACCACGGCGGTGCCTTCGGGGCAGGCTGAAATTGGGGAGTGGTGGCCCTTGGTGATCAGATGTTTCACGAAGGCGGACAGGAAAATGGTGAACTCCCTCATCATGCTAGTCATGCGGACGCTTTGGCTCGAGCGGAATGCTAGGGTTTTCAACCGGGTGGCGACCACGGAACATGTCACTCTCCGTTTGTTGCTAGATGAGTGGCGTGCGTGGATGCTTTGTAGGCGTGGACCGATGCGAGAGGTTGAGTAGCGCGTGTGTGGGTGCGTGGGTGCGGTTGCCCAAAGCGGCGGCCGCCGGTGGAACGATCGCTCGTCCCCTTGCTTTGGCCTTGTAATCGGCCTCTCGGCCATTCCCTTTACACTTAATACAAAGACGCGTAGATCTCCTGCGGGTTCTCAAAAAAAAGAGTCTCTTAACCTCACAAAAAAATAAAAAAAGAGAGTCTCTTAGCACGGTACCACAGTTAAAATAGTGACATGACACCCTATTTAATGATAAAAGAGAGTGTTATTGTATCTTAGCTAAGCTACCACCTTTACATGGTATCATAGGTAAAATACATGGTATCATAGGTAAAATACATGGCTAGCCCAATCACACATATGCATGTACCTAAACCTATTAAATTAGAGGCCTTTCACGGTAGGATCAAAATAATATTAACCGTTCAATGAACATAATCCGATGGTATAGTTTGATCAATACTAGTTGATTTATAGAGTAGTATTTTTCTAACCAAAAGCAGATTTGGTAGGCGCAAAAACACATATCATTCAATAAAGGAAACTTTCACTTTCCTTACAATAGCTTCTTTACTTTATTCCTTCACCCATGTATACGGCAGAGAATTAGTCTTTAGGACATGTACAATGGTAGAGAAGGCACACCTTCTCTTAGACCGCCACGTCACTTAGAGAAGACAAGAAATAATATTTGTACAATGCATCATCTCTTATTGTCATCCCTAGAAATTAATATAATTTATTTAATTTTGGTAAGAAATTATATTATTAAGGGAATACATGTGGTACAATGGGGAAAATAGTCTTCCCTTATTTCATAAGAGATCATCCCTTAGCTAAGGGAAGGCAGCCTTCCCTTTCTTCATTCTCTCTTCTCCAACTAAGCAAAAATCTGACGTGGCAACCGTAAGGGAAGGCTGACATCACCCCATTGTACGTGCCCTTACAATCCATACAACATTATATACTAGAACGGGATTGGATGAAATTTTAAATGCGTGATCAAATCTTGATCGAGAACTTTACGGATCTTAGCATTGCTTCGGTGGTTTTGGGTGTCCCTGATAAAAGAGAGTGTTATTGTAACTTTACGAATTTCGTTCATAGTATGTCTAAAAAATAATTGGAATAATAATAAGTTTCTCGCATAGTCTTTTAGAGTAAACTAGCATAGTGGCCCTCGCAAATGCGAGGGCAAGGTCTGAATATGACCAAAAATATTTTATGGCTCGATTAAAACTTATATTATAAGATTATTATTAATTAAGAGAGGTTCCATGCAAAGCTGAGGAGACCTTGCATACTATGTCAAATGTAGTTTGTAATTCTATTTCTCTTACGTAATCATTTTGTTCTTTATATTACCGCCTTTCAAGTCATTTCAAGACATGGGAAAATTCTTTACAGTGCAATGTTGACCTTTATTTTCACATATGGTTATTGTGTTAAAAATAAATAGAAAAATAATTATGAAATTTATTCATACAAGAAACTAACTTTATTTGTTCATATCTTCTTTATAACATGTTTGGACAATCAGGCATGGAGTTGCGAGAACACACAAACCAACTTAACACACTATCTGGACGCAACATAGATATTTAGCTCTACACATATGCTATTTTATACACAGTAAGTTTTAACATGTCTTCAATTTAACCTTTTAATTTAAATTATACGCTCCACCACGTATTTTTTGCCGATGCTCGACATGTCTGGGGGCATTTTTGTAGTGTATCACCGCTCACATATTCATATTGTTGGGATGGTACCAATTGTCTCTCTTTCTCTCTCTCTCTAGCAACTAAAATCATGAAGAACTCGGTTGTGAAAGCTCAAAAAAACCACATATATTTTATATTTGTCTAGCAGCTATAACTTTATGAGTAGATACAACTAAAGTATATGTATTTATATCATGGTGCATACATCTTTATTCAACTAGATTCTTACGCGCACCCAACATAATATTATGATGATTGTCCAATCAATACTAGCACCTCTTTTTTGGCTCTCGGAGTTTCTTATATCTGCTTTACCATATTAGCCCTTGAACTTGCAAACCGTGTCTAACTAAACTTAACCATATTTATTTTGATTGTTCACTTTGAAATTAACATTAAAATCTCATATTAAAAGTTTTGATAACAGTCACAAAATCAGAGCCATAAATAATTTTTCCTAATCTGAAGTAGCAATATATGAAAAATACATAACTCTTTAATAAATAAAATTATGAAATCTCAAATGCTATGCAGAATATAAGAAAGAAAAGATTAATCAATAATATAAATATCTAGAGATCATGTAATGGCTCCCGACCAAACAAAAAAAATATTGAAGGAACAAAAAAAAGACAATGCACAACCAGTGTGCCTGTGAGCATGAAGTTCTACTGATGGTCAAGCCTAGACTAACGCCACAGTATGTATTGTACGATTTTGCAGCTAGAGTCCGCCTATGACACGCTAACTCTGCTGATTAATGTTTTTTTTAGCACATCCCACATATAATATGGAAGTTTTTCTTAAATTAGATGCGGACATATAATATCTTGAGAAGGCCAGCAATTCGTAGTTGGTCCGGACACACACACGATTTTTTTGGATCAGCCTTATTATCAAATTTGTACCATATAATTCATTGGTAGACATTACATATCACATACATTTTTCTCTTTTGACAGATTGAGTGGGTTTAGATGCATTTACATGCTCCTCTAATATAACATAGGTACGGATACGTATGAATCATTTTTTTAGGAGTCAAACAATTCGTAGTTATCCCGGACACACAAACTTTTTTTTTGGGAGGAGGCAGTCGACTAGTTTGATCTTGTACGTAAAAGAAAAAGTTATGGTATATTATTGGGGAGTATTATGGAGATACGTCTCTACCATATAGATCAAGTCAGATTTAGATCATCTTAGTCTTTTTTTATTTCAACTGGACCATGCAATTGTTGGGGGAAAGTAGCCCAGAGTTTGATAGTTACGGTTTTATATTATGGTATATTATTTTCTCCTGCTTTTGCGGCAAGTGTCTAAGCTTAAAATCTAACTGCCCTAATTAATTAAAAAAACTTGAGTACCGATCCATGTTAATAATTGTGTTGGAGCCATGTATACCTCTAGGCCCAACTCTTGTGTATATGACGTGATGGACCAACCTAGATTTTTTTTTCCTTTTTTACATCTCACGCTAGACATAAACTGGACTATATATTTGTACGTACTTTTAGATCTTTTAATCTCACCATTAGTTATAGATCTAACGGTTTAAATAATTAAGATGATGTGGATTAACGTGATGTCTCTATTTTCGAACCTTGTATTGTGCTTTTAGTATATAATAACTAGCAGGGTGACCCGCGCATATGCGTTGCTAGATCTCGCATGGCATATTTGTTAATATCAGATGTTTGATGGTTGTAAGAAAGTTATTTATAAATGTTTTCTCTCTGAAAGTTTCTTACTCTTGTGCTAAGTGCTATTCCGTTATGTTACTTTTAACCCTTGTTTCTGATAGTAAACCGATGACATTACGGTATAAATGTGGCCGAATATGGTATAAATTTTTTTCTTGCAATCTAAATCTCTCTATCATTGCCTATATTTCATAGTGAGTATGGATGATTCGTTTGTAATACTGTGTTCTCCTTCTTCACATGCTTTAGTATTTTTGGTAGATTTTTTTGTTGGTGCTAATCATGTCATGTATTTATAAACTTTTTTTGCAGATTTCCCATCTAAGTTAACATAGTTATTAGTTTATAATTTGTCAAAATTACTAAAATATTCTCTTGTTGACACACGTTTGATAGCTTTTTATTTATGTGTGTATCATGTTGTGTGAAATGAATAATTACGTAATTGGCATGATTTTTCTTCCAATCATAATTAAAATAAATGACAAATTTTTTCTCATACAATATACTTGAGTGAACACAATCTATTTTAATTAGCACCGATTGGAGTTTCTTTTTGTGATCCTCATGCAAGAATATAGTCTTTAATCTTTTCAGGTGTACCAAGTTTGCGTCGTTGTGAATTGTGTCATCTAACGTCAGTTCATGTAAATTGTATCAAATATATTCCTATCGATCACCTGATTTTATTAGAGTTAAAACGTTATGCATGTTATGGTCCCTCATGTCGGTTTTAGCACTCCTATTCAATTGAGTGATAGGACCTAGTTGTGATTTTATCTATAATTCAACCATTGGGAGCTGGTGCCTTCCAAAGCATTTTGATTTCTCCAAAGTCGTTTTTCCAAACTCAAGACTCCTAAAGAGGTTTGATTGGGCTTAATTACGATGACGTTGAGTTGGCAGTTAAGGAAGACACAACATGAAGGCTTTGTGACATATGTAACTGAAGACCTAATTTGCCTGCCTATGTTCCTACCTTGTTGAAGGCATCATTGCTGCGACCTTCGTCTCCACTCCTGAGATGTTTCGGGGTTAACCCTCATCTAGGTCCCTCGGATCGGACGATGCCGGTGGCACCATTCTCCCCCTAGGGAGGCGTCATTTTGGAGAAGACACTGGCTTGAGGTGGCTCTAAGGTGGAGCGATGTGGCTCTTCCCGCATCAACAATGGCGGGTATCAGCAGCGTGGCGTCGCGGAGTTTCCACAGCGGACATGTTATGAGGTGCGCGCATAGGGAGGAGGCATCGTCTGGCGCCATGGTGGCATCATTGGTATGCGGATCTTAACCTCAAAGATGGCTCGGTGGTTCAATGGCGCAGCCGACAGCCCAAGATCCGGCCGTCGCGGGGCGCACAACGACCGCCGACTGATTCGGGCGGCCATGGGAGCGCAAGGAGGGGCGGGGTAAGGCCGAAGACGACGGTGGAAGGAGATTGACGCACATGCCTTGCAAGAAGAAACGACGGTGCGGATGCGAGAAGAAACAGCGCGCACGCGGGCTCAATATTCCCTCGCTGCAACGCCTTGCAAGGGATGAGGGTCGCGTTCGGTTTGGCCCGTGGACCTGTGAATCTGCGGGTTGGGAGGGGATTTTTGATGACCCATGCCAAAAAAATTGCAGGTCGGACATGGATGAGGGGTTTGGCCCTTTTTTCCGCGCAAAACTGCAAATGACAATTTTTATGTGGGTTGCGCATGGATGCTAGAGTTCCTCTTCTATCCTATCTTTACATCTCTTAGGAGTGAAATATTCAACCAATCGTCCTCCTCCGGAGCCGGCCGATTACACTTAAGTGTGTGACCTAAACCGTCTGATCAATGTAACATTAAACATCACAGGTATAGATATATGAGTCTCTCTCAGACCCAATTACACCAAATCGTTTGTTGGTTTAATATTTCATCCAAGCGGTGGTGTGTGTAAAGTGAAAAAAAATACACACTACAAATGGGCGATGGTAGCAACTAGTAAATCATGTTCGTGCTTCACTTCTTCATAATTCATGTACATAATTTTTTATTGTTTTCGCACGATATGTTAACAGAGTGATACGATCAAACGGAGAGAAATATCAAATCGGATGTGGCACAACCATTACGTGGTAACAAATCAAGCCAAATTCATGTCATAATTTTTTTCCTTTTAAATTGCCTAGAAAATCTCTCAAATTAAGGGTGGATATAACTTAATAATACTCGTCCTTAGAACTAGTAAATTGTACCATAAAGGACCTCATAAATTAATAAATTATTAAGCGTCTTAGCTGTCTTCCACTTTATATACACCGGCCGTTCCTTCCGTTCTTTTGCATGCTTGGCACACGCTAGAACCCATTTCTCCTTCTATCTAGGTTCCCCCTCCATGTTGATCCTTGGGTTCCTATGTCTGAGAACTGTGAGCTAATTGATTTGAAACAAGATAACCTGTGTTGGGATTGGAAGGTATCAGGATACAAAAAGACAGACATACAGGAACCAGTTGAGTCCATATAAGGTTTTTGAGTAGCCAAATAATCGCAAATTAGTCGCCGACTAGTCAACTAGCCGGTACAATATGGGAGGTTTGGTGCGGCAGCTTGACTTTCAGAGCAAGTAGCGGGATACCTGCTAGTTGGCAACTAATCTCTAACTAGTAGCCTCACAGACTCGCGGCTTGAGGCCTACTGCCAGAATTTTTCCGGGAGGGAGAGGACATTTTAGCACTCATTAGGCCGCCGTCCTTTGATCTACTTTGCTGTTGGAGAGGAAAACATGGGAAGGAACTGAAGGAAAGTGGTGGCTCCTGAGCCTTATTTTAGGGCATCTTCAACGGGTCGACGCAAATGGTCGACCTAAACCATCCGAATCAGTTTAGATGGGTCAGGTCCTAGACCGAATTTTGGTTGCCGTCCGGCAGGCCTGGTGAGTGCGCCCATCGGCGTGACCCATCTTGTCCGTCGTTGGCCATTTTGGCTAGCATTAACCATTTCAGCAAATTAACATAGACAATAGATAAACATTTAAATTGACATGCAAATAAAGTGGCAAAACATATGTCATTGCCCTCCAGGCAATACCAACAAGTGGCCAATTCATTCTAAATGTGCAAAATGAGGCAATATCATACAATATGTCCAAAACAACAAGTTATTGACGAGTGGCAATCATCTATGCCATTGCCCTTCAAGCATCGCGAGCCTGAATCATCTTTTGCCTCTTCTCAAACCAATTCCTTTGATAGGGGTTGTTGATGCTTTCCAAGTCGGTGAGCATGATTTTTTTCTCCTCGGCCGTAAGCTTCGCTCTGACCTCCAAGATCTTGATCTTGGCATCGGCCTCTAAGAGCCTACTCTTGGCCTCGCCCTCCAAGGCCTTTGTCTTGGTCTCAGCATCGTCAGCCGCAACAGACCTTTCTTGGAGATCAACAAAGGTCTTGGTGGTGGCTATTGAATTGATGCTCCAGCCAACTATTCCAAAAGTCTGAACTAATGGAAAGGGCTAGGTTTTTATATTATAACACTCCCTCTCACGTCTAGGCTGGACAAACGGGAAGACACTAGACGTGGGACAAACGGGAGGCTGCAACTATTTTTAGATTAAATAGTGCGTTGGCCGGGGTCTGAACTTGAGAACTCCTGGCTCTGATACCATATTGAATTGATGCTCTAGACAACTATTCCAAAAGTACGAACTGATGGAAAGGGCTAGGTTTTTATATTATAACAGTGGCCTCTTTGTGTTTGCGCCGCCTCTCCCCCCTCTCGTCAATGGCCTCTTCTTTCTTCACCGTGAGCTCACCAACGGTCTCTTGGAATGCCAAGAGACCAGCCTGACGGGCATTGCCGGCCTTGGAAGCCTTGTGACCTAGAGGCTGGCAGGCACGACCAACAAACGCCAGGCCATCGCCTGCAGGGTTGCCAAGGTACTCGCCTTTGTCATCAAGGTTGATGACACGCTATTTTTGGCGGCTTCTCTCTGGCCTGCGTGATTCTCAGACTCGACCTTACGCTCATCTAGTGTCATGTCCTTGGCCAGCTTCCTCACCTTGGCCTGATTCTTGGGGACGCTACCGGCAGCAGGCACAGTAGCGGTCATAGCGGTAGGATCCACCGCTTCCACTTCCGTTGCCGCCGCTCAAATTTTGGGAGAGGATTTTTGGAGGGAGAAAAGAGTAGCTTGTGTGCCACTGGCGGGAGGGACCGCCAAGATGAATGAGCGAATGTGGGCGGACGTGGAAGGACGCGCGCGCTGTCCTGCCGGACGCAAACTTGACCCAAATTTGGTGCATGGATGAAGCGGTCCGCGCGAGTTGGTCCGGATAGGTCACACCACTAGTGTTCGCGGCCGAGCCGACGCTCGCATCCGGTCGGTCCAATTCAGACGTGGCCGGACCGTTTGCATCGGCCTGCTCAAGATGCCCTTGTATCCTTCTATAGTCCAAAGTATAGATTGCTTTCAGGACATTGAATTGGAATTTTCCACAGCGTTCATAACCTTACCAGCTCAAAGTACCACCCGATTCCATTAATTCTTGCCATTTGCAATATTTTGAACACAAGCAGCTACGTATAATACTATAATATTTTCGTTTTTTCTTATGAAGCCAAACTTGTAGACGTGTCGCAATAACTTGCATGATTAGATAAGTATAGATATATCAAAAAGTTGATGGCGATTAGTGCCTCAAGTTTTGGCTGGCTAGTAAAAAAGGATTGCAAGGAGACTAGCATGAGTTTTAGCAAATATAAACACATAACGAAGCTAGACATAAAGCGTTTTAAGAATTGAAGACACAGGGAGCGCTTTGCTAAGAAGTAATGAAGTATACAAAGCAGTCATGCACAATGGTGACCCTAGGAACTTGAAAAAATAACACCTTGCTTAAATGACGCGGAGTAGATCTCTTTCTGACCGAACTCAAAAGGGATTTATTCGTAATTGAGCGTAAGAAAATGTGCAGTGAAAGCCTAACTATTTGGAAGTGTAATGCATCGCTGAAGTTTTGCATTCATGCATGGTGCCGGCTTAAAACATACTCCCTCTGTCAAGAATTATCCTGTATTCTGGGTTTAGTCAAAGTCAAACATTATAAACTTTGACTAAGTGTAGAAGAAAAGCTATCAACATTTATAATATAAAATAAATATCATTATATTTCTTATAAAATATATTTTCATATTATATGTATTTAGTTTCATAGTTGTTGATAGTTTTACAAATATACTTGGTCAAACTTTATAAAGTTTGACTTCGACTGATCCTAGAATGTAAGGTAATTCCTGAGCGAATTCCCTTTCTAGCAATCGATCGCTGGAGCAATCGGTTTTCCTCGCGCGAAGCGCTCGCGGTAGCGACACAATTCCGTTTTCCCTTTTCACACGTATCTCTCGGTCTGTTTCTTAGCTGGGCTTTTTTTAGCCTTTTCACACGTATCTCTCGGTCTGTTTCTTAGCTGGGCTTTTTTTAGCCTGGTAGCTCATTTATGCGCACATGGCCCTAATGATAGTATTTTGTTAATTACGCGGATGAGAAGCTGCCTGATGCATGCATCGCATGCACATGCAAGCTCTTGTTTATTTCATGCAATCGTGTTGGTCCCATCATGCAATTTTTTATTTCTTTTTTGCTATTCCCTTTATGTGTTGGTCTTTTGTTTTTTGTAAGAAACTCGTGATTTTTGAAATGAACTTTGACAATTCCCTTTTCTTTTTTCCATTATTAACTTACATGTGGAGGGATGAAAAACTTTTATCAATTCCCTTTTTTTGTTATTTTTGTATTAAACTCCATATTAATTGGAGTAGCTTTCAATTCCCTTTTTTTGGGATAGTGGTTTTTATAGGGGAAATAGCGGGTGGGGAACCACTTATAGCCACTTATAACCACTTATAATGGGTGGGGACATTAACTTTTAGGGTCGGTAATTTTTCACATTTACCATTGATAAATAACGAGCAGAAGATTGATAACTTGTGAGCTAAAACAGTCGTCAAAATATTCTAAATGATACTAATATTTAGGGTCGGTAACTTCTCACATTTACTGTTGATAACTAACGGGCATATGGTTGATAACTTTGTGAGCTCAAGAAGGCATCAAAATATTCCATATGATAATAAATTTTAGGTTCGGTAACTTTTCACATTTACCATTGATATATAACGGGCAGAGGGTTGATAACTTGTGTGCCAAAAAATCACCAAAATATTCTAAATGGTATTAACTTTTGAGGTCGATAACTTTTCACATTTACTCTTGATAAATAACGGGCAAAGGGTCGATAATTTGTTAACTAAAACAGTTGTCAAAATATTCTAAATGATATTAACTTTTAGGGTCGGTAACTTCTCATATTTACTGTTGATAACTAACGAGGCATATGGTTGATAACTTTGTGAGCTCAAGAAGCCTTCAAAATATTCTATATGATATTAAGTTTTGGGGTCGGTAATTTTTCACATTTCCCGTTGATAGATAACGAGCAGAGGGTTGATAACTTGTGTGCCAAAAAGTCACCAAAACATTCTAAATGGTATTAACTTTTGAGGTCGATAAATTTTCATATTTACCATTGATAAATAACAGGCAGAGGGTCGATAACTGTTCACATTTACTATTAATAAATAACGCATGGAGGGTTGATAATTTGTGAGCTAAAAAAGTCACCAAAATATTCTAAATGATATTAATTTTTTAGGAGTCGGTAAATTTTCACATTTCCCATTGATAAATAGCAGGCAGAGGGTCCAGAACTTATGAGATAAAAAGTTGTGAAAACATTCTAAATGATATTACCTTTTGGGATCGTTAACTTTTTCACATTATGGGTTGATTAAATTAACTTTTAGGGTTGATAACCTATTGCATTTACCATAGATAACTCATATGCAAAGGGGTTGATAACCTGTGATCGTAAAAAATTGCAGCAAAATTGTAATAAAATTAGATTTTAGGGTTGATAACTTTTTGCATTTACCATTGGTAACTCACATGCAAAGGGGTTGATAATTCACGTGCAAATGGGTTGATAACTTTAAGTCTGAAAAAAAGTTTCTCAAAACATATCAACGTGGGTGCTAATTTTGAAGATCTTATCGTGATTGATTTATTGGTGAAAACGGATCTTAAATCGGAGTTATCGTTTGAAAGATAAAACGTTTTGAAATTTCAAATTAGGAGATATTCCCGCTGACATCAGCGTTTTTGACCCATAGTATTTGCATGCAGATTTTTTCCTAGATAGTAAATTTTGAATAGGACAAAAATCTCTATATTTTTAATTTTTAGGGTTGATAACTTTTTGCATTTACCATTGATAACTCACATGCAAAGGGGTTGATAATTCACGTCTAAATGGGTTGATAACTTTAAGTCCGAAAAAAAGTTTGTCGAAACATACCAATATGGGTGCTAGTTTTGAAGATCTCGTCGAGATTGATTTATTGGTGAAAACCGATCTTAAATCGGAGTTGTCGTTTAAAAGATAAAACGTTTTGAAGTTTTAAATTAGGAGAGATTCCCGCTGGCATCAGTGTTTTTGACCCGTAGTATTTGCATGCAGAACTTTCCCTAAATAGTAAATTTGGATAGGACAAAAATCTCTATATTTATAATTTTTAGGGTTGATAACTTTTTGCATTTACCATTGATAACTCACGTGCAAAGGGGTTGAAAATTCACGTGCAAATGGGTTGATAACTTTAAGTCTGAAAAAAAGTTTCTCAAAACATATCAACATGGGTGCTAGTTTTGAAGATCTCGTCGTGACTGATTTATTGGTGAAAATGGATCTTAAATCGGAGTTATCGTTTGAAAGATAAAACGTTTTAAAGTTTCAAATTAGGAGAGATTCCCGCTGACATCAGCGTTTTTGACCCGTAGTATTTGCATGCAAAACTTTCCCTAAATAGCAAATTTGGATAGGACAAAAGTTACCAAAACTGAAAAGAAAAAGTGATTGTTACAAACAATTTGAGCGGTCGACCGCTAAATAGGGCCCCCCATTCCTGAGAGAGGGAGTATGTACTATACCAGATTGGTGGACTACGGGTGATATGATTGGTGATGCACATTGCTTCGGACAAGGATTTTGACGTAAAAAGGATAGATGGGCCATATTCACGTGATCACAGTTCAAATAGCATCTGATTAAGCGCTCTAAATAATTCATCATTTGATTGCACTTAAATTAGAATATGAGCCCATTTGTAGACAAAAATAATCAACTCTGGCATGGAAGTTATATACTCGCCTGTGGGTTTTATTAGGGGTGGAAACTGGTAGCGGATAGTCCATATTATCCGACATTCGTATTCGAGAAATTGAAAATGGATGTGGTAATATCCGAATCTGGGCTACTTAAAAATGGAAGTGGTAACTATCCGAATCCATTTTTACAAATACAAATGTGGTATTAAATTTTTAAGGGAACTAGCATGGTGGCCCTCATAAATGCGACGGCATTAACTTTAATTTTTTATTGAAGATAATTATATTTAATTAGTTTTTCATTGATAGGAAATGTTAGTGTGTCATCTATAGGAAATGTTAATACAAATTTCCCATTAACCTCTATATGTTATATCAAATTAGAACAAGAGATCCTTATCATCTTTAATTTATGGGTAAAAATTATTGGGTTATTTCTAAAACACTCATTCTGAATATATGTGAAGTTTATGCATGAGAGTTAAATTAACATATAGAACTTCAAGTTTAGACCGTGTGCTAGCCAGTAGTTTTTATATGTGCTAGATAAGTATGCAAGGCTAACTTTCATATTGTTAAATAATTATGGTTTGGCAAAAGTCTGAAACAAACCTTAAAGTTGTGGACCTAGTCTGAAACAAACCCTGACCTTCGAATCCCTGATTTTCAAACCCTGATCTCTCCGATCCCAGTTGTCCTGGATGTTTTCTGGCTAACCTCTCACCTAAGCACTGGGATTAGTTGACGTGCCAGGGATTAGGGGCAAGTGTATTTGTGCACGGTTGGGCTGGTACAGCCAAGTAAACGGGCCAGATTGTTTCGGCCCAATAGCTCCTAACCAGATTTTATCGTCCCCAATGCTGTAAACGCTCCCAGTTCCCTCAATGTCGCTTCCTTCCTGTTTAGACGCGATGGCCATGGCGACTGGGAGATGATCGCAGCGGCAGGAAGACAATCAAGGCACGGCACGTAGTCCCCGTATCCATACCTTCTTTATCGGCTTCTGTAGGAGGTTTCGCAAGTTCTCATCCTTCCCGACTCGCGGCGGCGACAACCAACAACTCGCCGGCGGCGAGGCTGATAAGGGGAAAGAGGGAAACAGGTAATCGCTAGGACCCCTACTGAATTCTTATTCTTAGTCCCCTCCTGCATTGGTAGATTTCTAGGGTTTCAAGAAAGAGAGGAAATTTAGGATTTCTTGTTAATTTTGTTATTTCTGGTAGTGGTACGTAGATATCCAATGTGAGCCCCGGCTTTTGCTCCCGTGTTCCTCTCTCCATTACCGAGCTCACGCCTCTGTTTTGTTTTGCCTCAACAGAAGTGCAGGTGGACGCAGCAGCCGAGCTCGGATGGGTCTCGGCTCGACCTCGCCTTTGCCGGAAGAGCGGCTTCAGCGCAAGGAGCCGGTCGAGCGGCCGGAGCGCCGGACAGGCCAAGCCCATCTAGCAACAGCCGCATGAAGCGCCCGCCGCGTAACTGACGCCTCGCCACGCTGCCGTCCCGCTCCCGCCAAGTGGACGGGCTGACTGGTTCAGATCGCCAGTGTGTCGGCCTGGGAGCTCCCGAGATGGCACCCCTCGCTCCAGCATCCCTGCAGCAACGGCTCGCTTGCGCGGACATCGACATCGCCGCGGCAGCTCTCTTCAATCCCCTTCTCCAGTCAACCTAATTTTATTCCCCACACGCAATGTTCTGAACGCCACCAATGTTAAGTGACAAATACGTATAAGGCCCATCGTCAGTCCAGTTTGCCCCTAATCCCTGCCACGTCAGCTAATCCCAGCGCTTATGTGAGGTTAGCCAGAAAACGTCCAGGACGACCGGGATTGGAGAGATCAGGGTTTGAAAATCAGGGATTCGAAGGTCAGGGTTTATTTCAGACTTGGTTCACGAGGTTAAGGTTTGTTTCAGACTTTTGCCTTATGGTTTACTTGAACAATGGTTATACATCTCTAGATAGGTTTTCGCTTCGCCAACCGCTCTTGACCGGTATTCTTTTTTGGTTTACCGATCATAGATCGGACTGAGTCGCCCACCATCGCCGTCATCATGCACCTCTACTCCGACAATGGCATCGACACCGCACAGACGAACTCCTCCACACCGGCCATTGTGGCCGACTCGTTAGCATCGTGGTACTCGGATGACTCGTTGGCTTCTGCGGTAGCCGGCTGTTGCGCCTGCCTCAGTAGGATACGTAGCCGACTCACCGGAGCCGACTCCATACTGGACGGTTCATCCACACCAACCGCGCGGAGAGGCCATACTTGACGTCCTAGAGACGCCTTGTTGTGTCGCTACTGGTTCCTCTCGTCTGCACGGTCTCCATCGTCGGTCCGTCTTCGCTGTCATCGATTGGGACTTCAACAACAACGGTGCTATCAACTTCAATCTATATGAGATGCGAAGAATTTTCCATGAGTGTTTGCGTGTTTGTCGTAGATCTGCCATCTGTGATAAATTAGGCGATTCCTGCAATGATCTAGCTACTTATCCTCACTAAGGTGAAACTAATTTGCGGTTGAAGCAATATGTTCCAAGTTAAATGATTTCTATTAGAAGCCACACGATGTTCTTGACTGTACTGACTAAGAAATGAAAAAATTATTTATTCAATCATCCGACGTACCTTAGTTTGCCTTCTATCTTTATTTAAAGTCAAACATTGTAAACCACGACCAATAATATAAGAAAATATATCAACATCCATAATACCAAATACATATAATATGAAAATATACTTTGTGAGGATTCTAGCACAATAGATTTTATATTGTAAATGATAGAATTTTTTGTAAATATTTGGTCAAGTTTACTATTTTGACTTTGACCAAACCCGGAACGTAAAGTATTTGTGAACGAAGGGATTAACGTCTAGTAGTGTTGGTTTAATATTTAGGTTGCTAAGATTTCCTCTCTAGCATCACTGGACTATCGTTTATCGTGAAGTAGTGGTTTTTCCTCGGTTCTAGGATTTCTTCTTTTGCACTGATGGGTGTCGGATGACTTAGGTCCATCTCTCTTAAGTCAATGTCTGTCTCATATATATTTTGAAAACATGTGAGGTCAATTTAAAGTTTTCAAAATATATTTCTAATGGTTGTGCTCTCTCCTTCCCAAAAATATGTTATATAACTTTTCATCAAAGTCAAACCTTATAAAATTTGAATATATACTTCATAAAACTTAACAGAGTTTGACTTTGATCGAAAATTATACACAACATAATTTTGGATGGAGGAAGTATATATTAAGTGATATTGGTGTATATATATGTACATATCAGTCTAATTTTAGGACCTCTCATATATTATTTTCCTAGCAGGCTGCCGCCATGTGGTAGATGGATTTGCTATCCATATATACTTGATAAAACTGAATAAAGTTTGACTTTGATAAAATTATACACAACATAATTTGGGACGGAGGAAGTATATGTTAAGTGATATTGGTAGAAACGCTATTCAGCACCCAGGGTGTAGAATAGTTATTCTGCACCCAACATAATTTTACGTTATTATAAATAATAATTTTATGTTTGTATCCTAATAATGGGGAGGCTGTTTTGGCTCCCATGTGCATATGCTCCCATTATTTAAATGTAATATTTGACACATTTTGAAATATTAAAAAATTCAAACGAAAAATTTGCACGTACGTCTTCACATGTTGTGTGTGCACAAAGTCGTTTTACGAAAAACAGACTTGTCATTTGGCCTACGTAAAAAAGACAAATTTTAATGCTAAAATGAAGACATTGTATCATACATGTTTTGTCTTTTTTACACCGACCACGTGCAATGTCATTTTTTTGCAAAACTTTTACGAACACATATGGATTATGTAGATGTACATGTGAAATCTTTCGTTTGAATTTTTTGACACTCAGAAATATAATTTTTTGGCATAGGGAGCATATGCACATGGGAGCCGAATTGAATTCCTAATAATTACGTTTGTATTCACTCATAAAAAAAATTGGCATAAAAAACATAGTGTATGAGTCATTACATTGTAAAATAACACAAAAATACGTATTTTATGTCATATTTTTTCTACAACATGTAAATAATTTTTTTACATAATTTTATTTTTTTCTTATGTTCTACTCAACTTTTGAAGTAAGTCAAAATTTACGTGACGTAAAAATCATCTATGGTTGTAAAGATAAGGGGTGGGTGTAGAATAAGCTATTCTACCCCCAGGGTGTCAAATAGCGCGACTCGTGATATTGGTATATATTTACGTACAAATCAGTCTAATTTTAGAGCCTCTCATATACAACATAATTTGGGACAAAAAAAAGCATATGTTAAGTGATATTGGTATATATTTACGTACAAATCAGTCTAATTTTAGAGCCTCTCATATATAATTTTCCTAGCAGACTGTCACCTTGTGGTATATGGATTTGTTTTAAAAGATTAATTATCGCTAATTGTTTTATCTTTAGATTTAGTTACATGTCACTCAGTTTTAGAGTTTTTTGAATGACTAATTAGCCGACCAGCCTTAGAGAGTAAGATTGCCGTAAAAAAAATTGTTGTACATTTATAGAGATAGTATCCTATTTAAATTTGTTTTTCACCTTTTTTGTTGCACGTGTATTTTACAATCAATGGATTCACAATTTTCCTTTTCCTTGTGGTATGTTTACGTGGCAAATTTTACGTAAGATAAATAGCTATTAAAAAACTTCACGGAACGTGACATGTTGTACATACATATATATTATGTAACTTTTCGTGACATTAAATCTTAACCGGTATAATATAGATCTATGCTTCAAATTAATTTAGTACATGTGGATTAACGTAGTGTCTCTATTTTAGAATCCCGTATTGTGCTTTTAGTATATAGTAGATATGGAAATAAAAATATCCGTATCCGAATAAAATTATGTTTACAAATATTAATAATTCTATCTTGATAAGACATTTATCTAACTAAAAAAGCTAGCAAAGTGGTCAAAACTATTTTTTCTTATTGGACTTTATATTATTATACACTTGACTAACTATAAGATACAAGTCTATTATTTTATTATTCGTATCCGTTTCATATTGAAAAAACACCCGATCCGTATTTGTATTCGAATAACATCTGTTCCATATTCGTATTTGACAATATCTGTATTCGCATCCGTATTCATTTTAAAAATATGAAAACAGATATGAGAAGAGCACTATCCAATCCGCATCCGATCCGTTTCCACCCCTAGGTTTTACTCCCTTTGCCGCGAACTCCTAGCCTACGGTAAATTACCTGATTCATGTAGTGAAGAATGTCTCAAGTTTATCTAGATTCGTATGTAAGATTCAGAGTGTTAGATACACGCGTATGTAGGCCCCATTGCTCATGCCCTAAGCTCTCCAAAAGGATGGAACATGTTTCATAGTTTAAGGAAGGGAACAAGATGCCCCTAACCATGGCTGTGCGTGCATAAAGCGTTTGCAGTAAAAGTGCATGTTCTGTGTGACCACGAACACGAACACAAATGCAACTGTGCAGCATTAATTCAAGAAGCAGGCTGATAGCCGACCTTACTCTGGTTTCTCAAGGTGGCTATATATACTCCGCTCCGTTCGATTAATCATTTTCTTGCCATGATTCGGCACTTGTGCACAACTAGGGGCCGTGTAAGAACTTGTATGCATAGTAAAGCTATCCAGAAGTTGAAGAGCGAAGGAGACACGCATTTTGCTGCCTACTAGCTAGGTGGTGACAGTCAACACACTCGAGATGATCTCATAGCAATTTTTTTTTTTTGAAAGGGAAAAGGGGCAAAAGCTTTGCCTCATTTATTAATTTACAAGTTTTAGAGTGATTGGCATTTTTAGTAACCGTCCATCCACCCGATCTGACGGTAATAAAATAGACGGAACTAAACTGATGGAACCTAACGCTGCTAGAAACGTGGGACCGGAACTAAAATTATGTGGGACTGGAATAAAAATAATTAATTCGTTCTATATAATAAACCGCTACTTAGTGGACGACCGTGGTTTATCTTAGTTTAACAGCGGGCCCTTCATCTGAAGGCTTTATGTGTCCAGGAGTGTTGTTGGTTCGGAACCGATTGTTCTGCGCTGCCTGTAGCTGGTGATCGCCGCATACGTCTCAATTTAAGAGCGCTACTTATCTCGCCGTCGAGGTTGCGTCGCATGCGCCCAGGCACAGCCGGCCGTAGCTGCCAACAGAGCTGATGCAATAAATCATTCACTTGTTGGGTCGAAGCAGCAGTGCAGCACTAGAAACTGAACTAGAGCTCCTCAAGCTAGTGAACAACGCCATTGGATCCGTTTACGAAAAAAAGAGGACGGAGAAAGAGCCCACGACTCCTTCAGTGAAAATCACCGAGAACAAGCCTGTCGTCGAAGAGGCCGTATGCAAAGGTCGTCCAGCACGGGTCTCGCCACCTGTCCCTGCTACTGCAGCATGAAGCAAGGCCCCCGGCATGAACGAGACCGTGGAGCTCGCCAACATAATGTGGATCGAGAGGCATGTGCAGCACGTGAAAGCGACGCCGCTCTGTCTCCGGTCGAGCACGGCGACGTTGAAGGAGAGCGGGCTAGCTTGGGAGGCAGGACGCGTTCGAACCAGAGCTTTCACGGGAGCCACAAACTGGCGGCTCCATGACCTATTGGTCACCGGAGCGTCAACGGCGATGATGCCGAGCTGCGGCAGACGGTAGCCCACGGCGCGCGAGCATGCTCCAGAGCGAGAGAGAGAGAGGGCAAAGGGGTCCAGGCATAGTGGGGGCTCGCCAGGAACAAGATGAAGGGGTCGGTGAAGCTCGACGAGGTCGGAGTCGAGCGAAGACGGCGGCCCGATTTTGGACAGGCGAGCTCGTCGGCGTCGACGGGAACCTTCCCAGTTTGGTTGGCTTGCCGAGGAGGATGATGGCATCTCGGCGGCCCTCCAGGAATTCGAATGGGAGGAGGGCATGCGGCGGCGGCGCTCCGTTGGAAGGTTGGCGGTGGCGCCGGCGTCATATCCTCTGTTTTCTTTCTTTCGACGTGAGGCTTAGGTGATGGTTTTTTTACATAGAGATGATGCACTTTGACCGATCGGGTGATTGTGAAAGCATTGTAAAGTTTTAGAACGGTAATCAATCTATTTTAATCAATGGTCATAATAAATTTAGGTCCAACGGAACTGAACGGAACCTAGGTTCCGTGCCAATCACCGTAAAAGAGCTCTAATTTATTAAGAAGAAGTTTAAAGTTTGTTACAAGCCAAGGCAAAAGCCCAATAAACCATACAAATTACTCTCGCGGCATCAAGGACCCCAAATGCTCTCATAGCAAATTTAACTAACTGGCAATATGTTGTTTAGGAATGCAAGGCACCGGGAGGCTTTATTCAAGGAGATTACTCTTTTGCCGTGCATGTCACTAGTCTTTGATAATTGACACACTGATTGACCAAAGCGGGTACGTCTTTGATTGGCCACAGAGCAATGAGGTCCACGACCTGAAATGCGGTGTATCCGCAAAGCTATTTCTGCTTCCATTAGGTCGGCCAGGGGGTTTTAGCTATTTCTGCTTCCATCTGATTGGAAATTTGGAATCTGTTTTTTTTTTCAAACGGGCTACTCCTCCTTCTATTACTTTCATAAGCAAATACAATGTTCAATAGTTATGAAAATAGGAAAACGAAATGAGGAGACAACCTCGCATAGAAAACCAGCTAATATCCACTCGGCATCAAGTAACCAGCTACAGGACAAAAATTAACCTACCAACACTAGGCCTAATTTCCTTCACTCGAGTATCTCCCTCCTCCTCGCCCATCACTCCACCTGCGCCCGCCTCGCGTTGTCATAGCCATACACCTCGGACGGCGACAACAGTGAGGTTTCCCTCACGGTCCATCCTCTTGGCGACCATGGCAAGGATGGCGGCAACAACGGGTGCTACTCTGACTCACCCTGCCCGCACATTAACAACGGCCGGCAAGCCGGCCCTCTTCAACAGCGGCAAGGTCAAAGTCTCAAGCGCCGGCACGCTCCTTCCTGACGAGGACGGCGGCAACGGCAAGGAGGCGCTCTCCAATGGTGTCAACGATGTGTCTGTCGCGCTCTTTCCAGACGGTAGAAACCTCAAAGTCGCTGTCTACAACAACCTCTTCGATGGCATTGACCTCGACGATGGGCCTGCCGCTGGCGACGTGACGCCAAAAATGGCTCCGACAACTAGCATGTGTGTTACAAATCACGATAGGAAAAAAGAATATAGATCAAACCAAAACACAGGGAACACATGGGTTTAACGTGGAAAACATCTCCAATGAGAAGGGTAAAAACAACGGGCGATAGCCAGCAAATCTTCACTATATGCTGAAGTGTTTACACAATGTCGAGGATTTCACAAATGCAACTTATCTCATGCGGTGACTTACAAGACGTATATATAATGGCGAAAACTAAGATCGATGTTGATCCATACTGTGGGGGCTTCGCCCCCCTCCCCCTCTCGGTGCCCTGCTCCCCCAGGTGTCCCTTCAGTCGGCCCAAGCCTCCCGGCGGTGGGCCTCGCTCCGCCTTGTCCTTTACTTTATAGAAGAATTTGGATCACACTGTGAATATAACACAGTGGTGGATGATGGTGGTGGCCGTGGTGGTGGGAGCGCTGGCCCTTGATGCGCTGCTCATCTGGTTCATTTGGTGCAGCCGGCAAACTGTAAACTTAATCTCTGGTCCTGCAGCGCTGCTGCCGTGTCCAAATGCTTTCTCCTGATCTTATTACATATTACACAATACGACATGATTGTCTTGGAAATGCTACACTGTTTTTCTTTGAAAGAAGAAATTGTATATTTTCAAACGTTCGATGAATGAACATAGAAAAATATACATCAAGTATACATGCATTTCCATACAAAAAAGTTTCTACCTTCATGGACGTGCATGAGACATTTCGTATGCTTGGGAACGTTTGAAAATATTTCTACCTTCATGGTAAACCATGTACCATGTTCCCAAGCATAAGAAACCGCTTGCAAATTTAGATGTTGCATGCCACATCCAAAGGTACCGTGTTGAGGCTTGAAATTAAGCATATTGTATCTGCCCAGTAAAGTTGATGATAGAGAGTTTTATTCTTTCATCTCTTCACTTTCAAGGGACTGCGCACTGGCTCATATTCCCATTTCAATTAGATCAGAAACGAAGTCACATGTGCATGTATTGGTAAATAATTGGTCTCAGCTGTGCTCTTTAATTTGCTAGTGATGTACTGATGTTGCCATGCTGACGCCAACGGCACCTAGTAACCGAGCACGGCGCACTCGTGAGGAAGATGCAAAAGTAGATGAAGAACCAGTCGCCGGTGAGACTCTTAGAATCGGAAAGAACGATGATTTGCAACCAAATTTGGGATCTTCAATTCCAACATAAAACTAATGTGAAAGATTGCTCACCTGCAGTGTTTTTGCTGGATATTTAAGAAATATTTGCAAATTCATGATAGTGGTGCATTTTTTTAAGAATAAGAGGGCTCGTGATAGTGGTGCATTTCCTTGTGTTTGATCACGGTGGTTGTTGCACCTTCCAGAAATAATAGAAAAGGTTGTCCGTAGTACAGCTGTAGCATCTTAGCTGTATCTTTCACTTTATATACACTGGCCTTCCTTTCTTCCCTTCTTGCTATTCTTTGCAGTATTCACAGGCTCAGCACCTAATTCTCCAAAATCCAGCTAGGTGCCCCCTCCTTGTTGATCCTAGATTTTTTTATGAGTGGGAACTGTCAGCTATTTGAGTTCAAACTAGATAACTAGTTTTGGGGATGGAAGGTATCAGGATACATGAAAATAGTCCAACGCAAGTTCCAGGTCGACACTGGTATGTGAATATAGTTTACATGTCTGGCACACCGAAACCAAATCCAACAAAAAGGACCCCGTGTCACTGACCTAGCTAGGCGGCTCCGGGGCGATTGCGCCGCCGGCCCTAGGCACAGCTAATTAGGGGAAATGTAGAAATAGAGGGAAGCTGGCAACGTACGTGGACATGCTGGCGAGGTAAATTGCTGCCGCTGTTCTTCCCATTCGTGCAGCTCTTCTCCACTACTCCACTCTTCATCCCAATTCTTGGCAAATTTAGTTTAGCATGTACTGTGCATCATGTTTGGCGACAATCACTGTACATGATCACTGTAGCAAAAATGCCTAAACATATTTTACATCTTATTTTAATGGAAAATAATGATTGTGAGTATGTACCATAGATTTGTACAATACAAATTAATTTAAATAATATTGACTCAAAACATATGTTTTTGAAGCAGGAGGAAACTTAGATAACTGTTCTTCTCTAACTTTGCTTCAGTAAGTTAAAGGAACCGTTCCATCAACCATAACTAGCTTTTTTTTTGCTTTACTAATGCATAATTAATTACAATTTGATGAATTATTATGGTCTTTGATTCATACAAACAGTAAGTAAAGGCCACTCCTGATACCATCGGGGATTAGCATGCTCAGGGTTTTGATTCCAAGGGATCTTCGTAACTTGTGGCTAAAAATAGTAGGTCATGTTTAATTAAATGTTTGTTTAAATTAAAGCAAACTAGATTCTTACGCGCACCCAACATAATATTATGATGATTGTCCAATCAATACTAGCACTTCTTTTTTGGCTCTCGGAGTTTCTTATATCTGCTTTACCATATTAGCCCTTGAACTTGCAAACCGTGTCTAACTAAACTTAACCATATTTATTTTGATTGTTCACTTTAAAATTAACATTAAAATCTCATATTAAAAGTTTTGATAACAGTCACAAAATCAGAGCCATAAATAATTTTTCCTAATCTAAAGTAGCAATATATGAAAAATACATAACTCTTTAATAAATAAAATTATGAAATCTCAAATGCCATGCAGAATATAAGAAAGAAAAGATTAATCAACAATATAAATATCTAGAGATCATGTAATGGCTCCCGACTAAACAAAAAAAAAAATTGAAGCAACAAAAAAAAGACAATGCACAACCAGTGTGCCTGTGAGCATGAAGTTCTACTAATGGTCAAGCCTAGACTAACGCCACAGTATGTATTGTACGATTTTGCAGCTAGAGTCCGCCTATGACACGCTAACTCTGCTGATTAATGTTTTTTTTAGCACATCCCACATATAATATGGAAGTTTTTCTTAAATTAGACGCGGACATATAATATCTTGAGAAGGCCAGCAATTCGTAGTTGGTCCGGACACACACACGATTTTTTTGGATCAGCCTTATTATCAAATTTGTACCATATAATTCATTGGTAGACATTACATATCACATACATTTTTCTCTTTTGACAGATTGAGTGGGTTTAGATGCATTTACATGCTCCTCTGATATAACATAGGTACGGATATGTATGAATCATTTTTTTAGGAGTCAAACAATTCGTAGTTGTCCCGGACACACAAACTTTTTTTTTGGGAGGAGGCAGTCGACTAGTTTGATCTTGTACGTAAAAGAAAAGGTTATGGTATATTATTGGGGAGTATTATGGAGATACGTCTCTACCATATAGATCAAGTCAGATTTAGATCATCTTAGTCTTTTTTTATTTCAACTGGACTATGCAATTGTTGGGGGAAAGTAGCCCAGAGTTTGATAGTTACGGTTTTATATTATGGTATATTATTTTCTCCTACTTTTGCGGCAAGTGTCTAAGCTTAAAATCTAACTGCCCTAATTAATTAAAAAAACTTGAGTACCGATCCATGTTAATAATTGTGTTGGAGCCATGTATACGTAAATTTGGCCTCTAGGCCCAACTCTTGTGTATATGACGTGATGGACCAACCTAGATTGTTTTTTTCTTTTTTACATCTCACGTTAGACATAAACTGGACTATATATTTGTACGTACGTAACTTTTAGATTTTTTAATCTCACCATTAGTTATAGATCTAACGGTCTAAATAATTAAGATGATGTAGATTAATGTGATGTCTCTATTTTAGAACCCCGTTTTGTGCTTTTAGTATATAATAGATACTCCCTCCTTCTCAGTTTATTGGGCTTGCTAGAAATTTAGAAAAATCTCAAAAATTAGACTCATATCCAACATTAATTAACGCTAATGAATCCCCACCGTAGCCCTTCTCCTCCTAAAAACGCTCCACCATTCCTTTTCCATTTAATATCCACTCTGCATGATGCAGTGTGAATCCATTCGAGTTTGCCCTGTCCAGGCCATGCAGTATGGATTAAGTCCTCCTTTTAAACTGCTACCCAATGCATGCGTGAGATTTTGCCTTCCAACTATAATTACGGCTACTTTCAAGACAAAAAATAGCTACACCTAAAGTCAATGAGTAACCACCTAAATTACAGTGCCATTTCTATTAAGCCTAATAAACTGAGAAGTTGGGAGTATCAGTCCTACCTAGCAATTACACACTAACATTAAACACAACTAACTCCGCCATAAAAATAGAAAATTCAGCAGAGTGACATTTGCTTATGAGGGCATGCATGATACTCCTATTATGGCTAATCTAACGGTAGTAACACATGGCTGCACTAATTCTTACCAAGTTCGTTATTAGCAACACATAACACAAGCCGTGAGCCTATGCCTATATTCTTGTGTTTAGATATGAAGGGGTAAAAACTTGCATAGGAAGCCTAAAAAAGAACAAGATAAACTAAGTTGAGGAGAGTAGCAGTGACATGTTTTTCATGCCTACTAGCAGCCAGCTCACTCAAAAGGTTCTCACAAGAAACTTAAGTAACTAGCCAAGTGCTTTAGGAATGCAAGACATGATGAGTCCTTCTCCAAGGGGAATAGGCAGCTGTCGTGTGTAGTTTTTTTTTCCCAAAATGGGGATCCCTGGCCTTGTGCATCAGGTGCACATAAACACGTTTTACTGGATAGTTTCACTATCAAGTATCAAGATTATTACACCGGAGGAGTCATATAAGGTCGATACAAAAATCTACCACCGAAAAAAGAACAGCATATAACGACTAGACCTCTCTTGATCTACTAAAATACCGCTAGCCAGTCAGGTTGTAGAAATCCTCCGCGACCGTCACAAGACGATTGCATCCAGAAGCCATAAATCCCTCCTAGTCCTCCGAGAGCCAGTGGGAGCATAGCTAGATTTAAGGTTTTTTTCTTGATCTCGTTTTTGGAGGGTACCAATATAACCGGTTACCGCGAAATCACGGAAATACCACCAAATTACTGAACGATTTTTTTCAAACAAATTTCGAATTCAAATTTTTGTACGCCAAAATAAATAGCGTTTGTATGCATAGTAGCACGAGCTTCTGGCTCAGTGTAGTTGTAAAGACGTCTCGCTTGTTCTCAACTGTCCGCGGGTTCGAACGCTGGGTACTGCACTGAAGCAGCTTCCCCCTTTTTTTAAACGAAAACTCGACTTAAACTGTTAAAAAAATTAGTTGTGTCAAGGTGGAATCTAACCCGCGACTAAAGGAAGAGGGGCAAAGCACGCAGCCACCACAACAAGCTGTTTAATATGCCAGATGTATGATGCGCAGCTTATTTGACCTTAATCTAGAGTTTAAATTCAAATCGAATCGAATTTTTTTGAACGGTATCGTATTTTCTCGGAGGGTAGCGAGAATTCCGATTTCCAGCAAAATTTCAAAAATTTCGATCGAGAAAAAAAACCCTACCTGGATCTAGTACGTAGCCATATGAATAACCTGCAAAAAATTGGAGCCTCCAACATTGTTAAAAATGATGTTATTTTGACATTTCCAAATTGACCATCATAAAGCTAAAACTCCAATTAGTATCCTAGCTTTAGTCATTTTATCGATGCCATTTAACCAATTACCGAAACGCGTATTGACAAAACAGGTACGCACAAGTTAGGAACCCTTCTCACCCCGTGGGCTGGATAGTGGGACAATATTCATTGGCGTGGCGTGCTCGAGCACTACATGCCTGGATAACTACTGAAAAAGTAGATATAGAGGGATGATTACAATGTGGACAGGCTGGCGAGGAAAGCTACTGCTGTTCTCCCATTCATGTAGTTCTTGTCTACTCTTTCTCTCCCAATCCTTAATGTAATGTATGCATTGGTTATAATGTGTTAATAGTTCACATATGATCCTCGCGCATGGCACAATCACTTAATTAGCTATTTCTCCATCCGTCAGTACAATACGAGAGGTGTACATTCGTTGGGCATGCTGCTGGGTAGCAAAACGGTCGGACCGTGCAAAACCTCAGAACCAGCCCGAGTGGCCGAGGCGCCCGTGCGAGATAAGTGCAAATGATCAGTAATCCTTCTCAGGCACAAAACCCGTGACAACGACGATCCGTAAGCAAAGAAGTTGGAAAACGACAGCTAGTTGACATATTTCCTGAAAGCTTTGCTAGGCAAACAATTGATACTACAGGCGGCGCTCCTTGGGTGCCTCCTAGCCGGTCATCTGCGACCTAATTTGTGGCATGCATGGCGACATTCTGGTTCTTGGTGTCGACGAAAATTAGGAACCAAAATGGTGAGGAATTGAGTGTGCATTGCATGTTTTCCAACTTTTTTCTATGCAAAAGTTTACTTCCCCATCCGACCAATTTATCTGGACAAGCATAGAGTTCATTGAGATTTACTTCTATCAGCGTGTGCTTCAGAGCACAAAAAGGAGAACAATCAACAGTCGTGTTTTTTGTGAATATTTATGAACTATCTCTATATTCATGATGGCTGTGCAGTCCTTGTGTTTGATCAAATTGTTTGTTGGCACCTTCCAAAAATAAATGAAAAGATTGTCCGCCGTACATCTTAAGCATCTCAGCTATCTTCCACTTTATATACACCGGCCATTGTAAAATCTATCTGGAAGCAATGCATCTAGGGCTCGCTGGTGCTTGTTTATATATCGGGACATCATACAATTACAGGGAGATTGATCGATCTACTCGACCGTGAGTTGGTCGGTACAGACACCGACTCTAACTCGTACAACAATAGGAGTCCTAGACTCATACGATCTAACACAACGTTTAACAGCCATTCCTTCCGTTCTTAGTTGCTATGCTTGGTAATATCCACACGCTAGAACCCAGTTCTCCTTCCAGCTAGGTTCCCCCCTCCATGTTGATCCTAGGGTTGCTATGTGTGAGAACTGTGATCTAATTGATTTCACACCTGTGTTGGGGTTGGAAGGTATCAGAATAAAGAAAAACAGACTCAGAAGAGTTGTTTGAGTTTATACAAGGTTTTTTAGTAGCCGACTAATCTCCAATTAGTCTCCGACTAATCAACTAGACGGTGCAAAGAGAGGCGCTAGCTGCGGCAGCTTGACTATCAAAGCAAGTTGGCGACGAATCTCTGACTGGGGGCCTCATAGACTCGTGGCTTGAGGCCCACATGCCAGAATTTTTTGGGGAGCAAGGAAACAGTTCAGCACTCCTTGCGATGCCGGCTGTTGAGCTACTTTGCTGCTGGAGAGGAAACCATGGGAAGGAAGAGCAGGAAGGGAAATTGCAGTGGCAGCTCCTGAGCCTCATCTTACTTGCATCTTTCTACTTCAGAGTATAGATTGCTTTCAGGACATTCAATTGCCTTTCCCCCGCAGCGTTCATAACCTTACCTCAAAGTACTACCCGGCTCCATTAATTCGCGTAGCCGCCCCAGGCCAACTGTTTTGCTACAGTACTAAATAGTGTTAAACCGTGCAAAAAAAAGGCTACAGTAACAAAGGGATTTGTCTCCACGCCCCAGGCCAAGGCCCCTATTGCCTGGGGCCTGGCTACGCCACTGCCATCTGCAATATTTCGAACAAGAGCTGCTACGGATAATGCTACTCTTTTCATTTTTTTTGTCATGAAGCCAAGCTTTTACATGGGTGGCAAAAGCTTGCATGATAAGATAAAGCATTCTGCTTTTAATAACAGCTGAGATTGCATGGTACCCCTTCATAATAACGGCTGAGATATATTAGAAAGTTTGTGGCGATTAGTGCGCCAAGTTTTGGCTGGTTAGTAAAAAAATGATTGCAACAAGGAAATAAACATAAATTTTGGCTAAGAAGATATGGAACGCTAGCGCCGAGCCCAAATGCAAGCTGTTTTCTTGGCTGGCCCTACACAGAAAGCTCCTCACTGCTAATATGTTGGCCGTCAGGGGATGGCCTCACGACACTATTTGTTGCCTCTTCCTTTCTGCGCTGGAAACTGTTGTCCACCTTTGCAAGGACTGCCCATTTACCTCCACGATTTGGAACCAGGTTCAGATTTGGGACGATGAAGACCCCGATACACCGGCACACAACTTCACCACTACCTCTAAGTGGTGGGATGATCTAATAAGAGGGAAGTCCATGAAGGAGCAACGTCGAATTAGTGGACATCTTCTTTATGTCATCTGGAACGCTTGTAAAGAGAGAAACCGCCGTATCTTCACTGGCTAATGTCTCACCTATGTTGAGGCAGGGTTTTTTTCTCGGCCGAGATTTCCGAAATCTCGCCGAAAATCGGTTTTACCGGTGACCACCTGACGAGGGTTAACTCGACAAATGTCCTAAATGAAGGACTTAGGATCGGGGAGATAGGGCGTCGGATGAACTCGAAGGTAAAGTTAGTCGAAAATAGGTGTGTGCTGAAAGTAAACTTGGGTGTTCAACCTGGCTTGCTTTCAATCTGCCCTACACCGTCCCCTCCTGGCCCCTATATATAGATGGCCAGGTCTCGAGGATCGGGTAGGGTCCAATACAGATTACAATATCGACATACGGTAAAGACTCGTATTCGACTATCATTACAATTGGGCCTAGCTTAACGAGCCTCAGGGGTACTCAACATACGGGCTCTATTAACTATACCCTTGTCAGTAGCCCCTGAGATTCTACCAGAATTGCAGATTCGGGTTGAATCTCTAATCTTTATATCTTCGACTTTGATCAATTCTTCGACTTCTTCTTATCTTCAAATCTTCGACTTGGTCTTTCGACTTACATTCATGATATTTTTCGCAAGGGGTTTTGATGAACAAGCCTGACAACTCTGACGGATCAAGAGGTCAGTTAACTGCCGGAACAGATACTTGTCACCTACTTCAAATTCAATCCCCTTGGACTTGAATTCGGGATACCGGTCAAACCCACTCTTTTGCCGCATTTAGGACTTACAAAGAATGGATCCCAGTGATTCTCAGGGTACCCAGTGCGTCCACCAGGATTTTCTTCGCGTCGTAGACACGGATACATACCAGCAGAGCGCATCCATGTGCGTATACCAGGCCACACAGGACGGATCCCGGGGTCTTACCTTCGTGACAAGTCACGGCATTCGAGTCGCGTTGCGATAACGCAACTCGAGAATCTCATGTCGCAGTCAAATTTTGACTGAAAATATTCGGGTTTCTACAACCATAAAACTCGCTCCCGATGGGAGTAACACTCCTGCACTTCTCCAACTCTAATGCTTTACCAAGAAATATCGTCGGGTGCGCGCTCAGCGCTCCCGATGGGAGTAGCCCCCGAGGCTATAGTCGAAAAAGACTTTTTCGAGTATAGGCTCAAAATATAGTGTAGTCCATCATACTTCAACTCGAGATACTTCAACTTCGAGATACTTCAACTCGAGATACTTTAAGAACATCTTGTCGTCGAATACTTGTCCACCACTTCAGAGACAAGTTGTATTCACCATTCTTGAAAATAGTAGCCCCCACGACTATAATCGAAACTCCTTCGTATACAGTCTTGTGCACCTATTTTGCACTTGTCGGCGCCATCTTTCTTTTTTCTTATATTATCTTCTTTATGACATCAATGAGTATGTCACTCTGTACCATTGCGAACCGTTGCGTGGGCAGTACTGTAAATTTCTTAATTTTTGACCGTTAGTGGGCTTACCGTTTCCGATCTTTGCGCCACGTCTTAGCCCACGATCCTTCTCTCAGAAGATATATAAGGGGGATCGTGGGGAATTTTACTGTTTACCAGCTCTTTCTCTCCGCCACCGCCGCCATTGTCGATCTTGCCTCCTTCTCCTTTCGTGCATAGCCCCCAAGCGCTTCGCGTATTAGATGCGCGTGAAACACCTGGCCACCAAGAACACCATGGCCAAGACCTCTTCCTCCACCAGCTGGGTGCGCTCCACCGTCACGAAGAAGGATGTGGAGAAAGCCAGGGCGGACGACCTCATCGCCGCCCAGGATTCCATCAAATTTCCAAGCACTGAGCGGATCCCGGAGCCCCCGAGCGGTTATCGGGTAATGTTCCTTGCTTTCCTCCTCCGCGGCCTTTCTCTTCCTGCCCACGAGTTTCTCCGTGGGCTCCTCTTTGTTTATGGTGTGCAGCTTCACCAGCTCACACCAAATTCCATTCTTCACATTGCTTGCTTCGTGACTCTTTGCGAGTCGTTCCTGTGCATTGAGCCCCATTTTCTCCTCTGGAGGTCGATCTTCCGGCTCCGCCCCAATGTTGCTTTACGCAGAAAACCCGAACTGGGCGGAGCCGTTGTTTCGGTGCGTCCTGAGGCACAATATCTTGAATTTTCCATGGCCGCGTCTGTCCAAGGGTGGAGAACCAAGTGGTTCTATATCAAAGACCGCAAGGCCTCTCCTGAAGATCAATATGGTCTAGCCCCCTTTGACGCCTCCAGGGAAGTAAAGAAATTGGCGTCGTGGGATGCACTTCCCTCAGATGCAGAAGTACAACAAGTTCTTCCCCTTCTCTCTCGAATCCAAGCTCTAAAAGGAGGCAGAGGAGGCGCTTTGTCGGGTATCCAGCTCATGGCGTTCTTCGTGCAACGTCGAGTTCAACCCCTACAGCATCGTCTTACCAACCTTTGGAGCTATTCTGGCTTGGAAGATCCTACTCGCGTCTCTGAAGATGTGATGAAAAAAGAAGATGTCGACAAGCGAGTCAGGAGTCTCACCAAGCTTACCAAGGAACACGCGGTCGCTGATTTGACCGCTGATTACTTCGACTCTGTGCACCTCCTGCCCGAGGTATGTATCTGTGTCGCTTTTTGTTCACTTGTTGTTGAATATCATTTACATCGAGTTGCGCTTTTCTTTGCCTTTCTTAACCTGTTAACTTGTTCATGTGCAGGGGCACCAATTCCTTATTTCGCACCCTCCTCTTCCGGAGGCAGGGCCCCTTCCGGCTGAGCTGGCCTCGTCTGTGTCTGAAGCCCCCGAGGGTGACGAGAATCAGGACGAAGATGATGCCGAAGAATCGGGAGAGGAAACTAGCTCGTCGACATCGTCGCCCCCCGTACTCGCTAAAGATGCTGATGTCGACAAGAAGAGGAAGCGAGTCGAAGAATTTGCTTCTTCGAGTTCTGCAATGGTTGATAAGGCCTCTGTTCCTGCAGGAGATATGGAGTACTTCGACCTTCTGGCATCGTAAGTGTTTTTATTCGAGTTCCTCAATTGCATTTCTCTTGCCTTGTTTCCGTCGTGTTACTCATAAGTTTTTTGCTTCGTGTAGAGATGATGAAGAGCCGTCAAAAGCTGCTACAGCTACTCCTTCAATTCCTCCTGCTGTTGACGATGAGCCCCCGGCCCAAGAAGTTGCGCCTAGGGTTACCAGGGCCTCTGTAAAGAAGGTTCCTGTGCCCCGAAACCTCAAGCGCTTGAAGAAGGCTAAAGAACCCGAAGTTTCTCTGGAAGCCCATGAATCCTCAGCTTCCCCCCATGATGTGAGCAATTTCTCCTGACTTATCTCCCTTGCATACACTTGTGCTTCTTACACACTTTTTCTCTCAGGCTTTATTGAAGAGATTCGTCGCCTTGGGCACCGAATGCGCTGAGTACCTAAAGGTTGCGAAAGCTTCCGAAGGTATGTTCTATATCCATTCATGGTGTTTCCTCCACACATATCTTTTGCTGTTTATCTGACTTCCTTTCTTCTTCTACTGTAGCTGCTCTAGCAACAGCCAATGCCCGAATCGCGTCATTGGAGGCTGAGCTAAGTGCCTCGCAGAAGGCATATGATATTGCGGCCGCTGCCAAAGCAAGTGCTGAGAAGTCGCAGAAATCAGCGCTTAGTAAGGCGAAAAAGGCTGAAAAAGCTTTAGCCGATGCCAACAGGGAGCACGCTCAGCGAGAGCAGGCCGTAATGGAGCGCCTTCACACAATGTCTACTTCTGCTGAAGGTAAGTGTTTCGTCTTGCCTTCTTTTTCGACTTCTTGTTGTACTATTGATCTTCGCTAAATCTTCCTTTTACTTCTGTCTTTCCGACTTCCTTTGTCGCGCAGGATTTACCAAGGTGTCTTCTTCATCTTTGCCATCGGGCGATGATCCTCTGCTGACCACCGTTAACCTACTCGAAGCAAACTGGATATCTATCCAGGAGACTTTTGAATTGGTTAGCCGCGTTTTGTTGCGGGTATTTGTCGGGTTGTGGCCGAAAAAGGAGGCAGAAGTCCTGAAGGATAGCTTGGAGAATCTTGCGAAGTCCTTCGATACAATTGAGGACCCGACCCTCCAGCTGAAGGGGCTCTCTCTGAAGCGCGGCGCTGAGGGTGCTATTGCACTTTCTTTTGCGCATGGTGCTGATTTTGACTGGGAGAAGGTGAGCTCTCCCCATGGCCGTACTCGCGATGAGATGAAGGTTTTCTTCGAGAAGGCGAAGAAGTTGGCGCCTGCACTGGCAGCGATTATTTCTCCTTCTGCGGCCTCCACGGCATCTACTACACCAGCTCCCATGATGGAAGAGCCTGCACCTCCGTCGACTTCTGGCGACGGATTTGCCATGCCCTCTTCTGCCACGGAGCAAAATGCTGAGGTGGCGTAGACTTTGGCTCCTCTGTAGCTTTCAATTTGTTCCTTTTGAATGTAAAAACCATTAGTCGCGTGCAACCCGAGAACTTTAGTCAAAGGGTTTTGCACTTATGTAAATATATTTTTGCCTTATGAGGTCTTGTGCTGCCTTTCTGAAATATTTCTTCTTTCTTTTCTTTTGACTTCCAGTCGATGCATACCAACGATCCCTTGACTGGCGTACCTGCTCCTTCCGCTGCCCGCACCTTCGACTCGACGGTTTTTTCACCTCCTAATCAATGCACTCAATGTGCAGAGTATTCTTTAAGAATTTCTGATCTAGAATCTCGCTTGACTTTAGCCAAACGCCAAGCTCAGATGGCATTTGACAAAGCTAGCAAAGCTTCTAATTTGACGAAGTAGGTATCCATTCTTGATGATAAGGTGTCCAGCTTGACGGCAAAGATTTTGCATCACGAGGAATGCAATTCTTTTCTCCTTGGCATTATTGAATCTGCCTGCGAAATGTTAAGATGTAAGTTTCCTCTCGACTTATCTTTTCCTCTTTTTGTTCCACCGCTGTTGTTTTGATATCCTCTTGCCCTCATAGGCACTTGTTTAGATTTCGCCGCTGAAGATCGTCGGGTTACCGAGCGAAATGCGGCCCTAGAGAAAATGTCCGCAGGTGTTGGAAATTTGTGGTCTGATCCTCGTCGCCGGCGTGCTGTTGTATTGCTTCAGGACCGTGCCCAGCATGTTGGCGAAGCGGTGGATGGCTGCAGAAGATCTCTCGTAACTATGCACTCGGTTATGCTTCCTCGCAATCCTGTGCCTTCGACTTTCCCACTACTTCTTGATACTTTTAGATCCAGCCAGCGAATTCATCGATTGATAGAACTAAACTTAGTGGCAGGTGCCAACTTTGCCCTTGGGTGGATACGCAAGTGGCAACCAAGACTCAATTATAGTTCTATGTCGCTGAGTTACCCTCCAGGTGGAGCTAGCCTTCGGGTACACTTGGATAGTACCTTGCAGCCTACCCGACGAATTATAGCCAGGCTATTGCAAGAAGATGCCGCATTTTTCCGCGAGTTTCATTATTTAGACCCTTTGGGTGTGGATGATTCTGACAACCCGATGTTGTAATACTTATGGAGAACGCGAGAATTTCTTATTTCGCGACTGTATGTCTGAAATATATTTTCAGAGCATTTTTTTTATATGACTCGTGCGTTTGCCGCATTTTCTCTTTGAAAGACTCGTAAACTCGAACCTGGGGAACATTTTGTCTTTATTATACTTGTAATGTAAGATACATGGGGTGACCCAAGAGATCCGGCCTATGGCCTGTGTTCTGGATCTAGAGGGCATTGCCCCTGGTATAACTCGTGGCTTTTACAGCCTTCTTCTTCTACTCTATTTTATTGTTCTTGAATTCTTATGCCATCATGGCTTTCTCTTCTTCTCCTGCATCTGTGACTTCTCCCGATGCTCCTACTCGTGGTTTTTTCATCTCCGGCTCTGTAACGCGTCCTTCGAGTAGCTTGACGCCTTCTGTAGTCGTATTGTTCGCCTTTTCTGCATAGTTGGCTATCATGCCAAAGTTTTGCGCCATCTTGTGGAACTCCCTGTCGTAGAGATCTGAGACTTCAAAGCTTCCTTTTACTGTAATTATTCCTCTTGGTCCTGGCATTTTGAGTACCAGATATGTATAGTGTGGCACTGCCATGAATCGCGAAAACGCGGGTCGCCCGAGGATCGCATGATACTGAGATGGCCAGTCCATGACTTCGAAGTCCAGTTTTTCTCTCCTGTAGTTTTGTCGGTTGCCGAAGCAAACATTGAGTGATATTCGACCCAGTGGGTAATTGGCACTTCCTGGTACGATTCCGTGGAAAGAACAATCCGTTGATTTCAGGAACTCTAGTGATATGTGCATTGCTCTGAGCGTTTTTGCGTATATCAGGTTAATCCCACTTCCTGCATCCATGAATATTCTGTCGACATCATATGCGCCGATTTGAGCTTTAAGTACCAAAGGCGCGTTTCCTGGCCGAGGTACTGTTATAGGGTGGTCTTCTCTGTTGAACTCGATTGGTTGTTCTGACCAGTGCAGATACTCCGTTGTGGCTGGAGGTGAGATGACTGCTAGATTGACTTGTCGAGTTATACTCTTTTCTTCTTTGTTCGACTTGGGCACAGGTTGTATCATTGCTGTGATGTGTCCTTTTGATGGAACGTACCCTTCGTCGTCGTCGTGTCCCTGGTTTTGCTGGTCTTGTCCTTGAGGAGCTCCGTTGTTTCCTTGTTGTTTTGCCAGAGGGTTGTTGCTTCCTTCAAATCCTTGTCGCCTTGCTTCGGTTTGCTTGTTTAGCGCTGCCTCTTGTAGTTTTAAGAATATTGTACAATCTTTCATTGCGTGTCTTGATACTCGCTTCCCATCGACGAACGCTGAGTGTATATGACAAGGTCCGTTGAGCATATCTTCTGCCGACAGGTTGTACTCTCTGGGTTCTCTTGCGAGAAACTTTTTGTAGTCCTCGTTTCCGTAGCTTCGATATCCCGAGCTTCTGCGATCACTTCCTTGATAGCTGTTGTCTTTGTATCCTGCGGCGACTTGGCTATGGGAGCCGCAGTTGTCGTAATTTCGGGACCGTCTCCTTTGACTTCCATATCTATTTCTTCTATCGTCCTCTGGGGATCGCGCTCGCTTGTTGTTACATGCGTCTTCTCCATCTGCGAATCTGTTTGCTACGTGCATGAGGTCTGACACTGTTTTTGGCTTGATTCTACCCATCTCTTCGACTAGGTCTCTTCGCCTTAATCCAATGATGAATGCATCTATTGCTCTTTCGTCTGAAACTTCGACTGCCGAATTTTTGATAAGGCTCCATCTTTGGATGTATGCCCGCAGTGTTTCCTCGCGTTGTTGCACGCATGCTTTGACTTCTTCTATTGATGCTGGCCGCTTGTATGTCGACCTAAAGTTGCCTGTAAATTGCTTTGTGAGGTCTTCCCAGCTTCCAATAGTTTCTTTCTCTAGTTTGCTCAACCATGACCTTGCTGCTTCGGTGAGGTGTAGTTGCAAACTTTGCATTGCTATTTCTTTGGTTCCTCCTAATATTTGCACTGCTTGTAGATAATCTGATAGCCATGATTGTGGTTCCTGTGATCCGTCGTACTTTTGCTGATCATGAGGTAACTTGAATCCCTTGGGAACTGGAGTGGTGCGAACCCTGCGGGTAAAGCACGATGCCCCCATCTCTTTTTCGTCGTCTTCATAGTCGTGTCTTTCATTTGGGGATCGCAATCTTCGGGTTCCACCGTGCTGTTTTGGTGATGGCGATCGAGATCGTTGCTTGCTGCTTCTGCGCCGAGGACTGTTGTGACGGCGAGGTGACCTTGCTTTGTGCACTTCCTTGTGGTGATATGCTTCTTCTCCTTTTGCTGATAGCTTGTGGCCCACCATGTTGAGTCCGTTCAATGCTGCTCTATGCATATGCTCTCTAGGATCTCCTGGACTTGGTCGAGTTGTGAGCAGATATGCTTGCGCTGCTACTAGTGCTGCTTCAGGGGTTTTTGGTAAGATGTTCCCCTGCTCGTCGACCGATAGGAAGGACGAGTCGAGGTTTTTGGAGATACTTTGCCTGTCGGAATACTCGAGGTTGTCGTACCTTGAACCATGTTGACGATTTTTCCTTGCGTTACTATATGATGCGTCGCTTCGCGCTTTACGAGCGGCGTCGCTAGCTGCGATGGCTGATTCCTTCCTTTTTTGGATCTCTATTTTCTCCTTTGCTAGTTGCTTCGCCTGCTGTCTTAGGACATAATGATATCCCAAAAGCATGTCCTTGCTGGAGTTTGATGGTATTGACGTGCCGTGCTCTACGGCTTCTCTTATTATTCTCCATTCGTCGACTGATAGTCAAATTTTTTCCCTGGCTGTGAGGGATTCTGTTGTTTGTCCTTCTGCTAGGTGGTTTGCTCCTCTGTCGATATTTGCTGGGTTTAGCACTGGGTTATTATTTTCGTCGAATTCTTCTGAGTTGTCTCCTACAATAGCGAGCACCTGGCATTGTCTGCCGATATTACTATTGAAGCTTGAGAAGATCGAGTCACCATCTTCAGAAAGCTCTAACCCTGTCTTCCATGTGTCTGTTGATTTGTCTGAGATATCGTCGAGGCAGATCATGAGATCGTCGAGTTGGACTCCTGCGTCGAGATTTTCCTTTGCTTCTTCTGCGATTTTTCCTTTTTGCACTTCTCCTAGGCTGACCGGCGAGTTTACTTCGCTGGAAGAGCCGTCGGAATACTCCATCATTGCTACTGTTTCGGGCTCACTTGCCGTCGGATCTCGTTTCATCGGATCTGAAAGGCGAGATGAGCCTGATGGCCCGATGAGGATGCTCAAACTTCCAATTGTCAATTCCATCTCTTGATTTTCGTCGACTTCTGCACTGCTGTTGGCTAAAAGCGAAAAAGCCGTCGAATTCATGATTCCAACGCCCAAGTCCCCACGGTCGGCGCCAATTGACGAGGGTTAACTCGACAAATGTCCTAAATGAAGGACTTAGGATCGGGGAGATAGGGCGTCAGATGAACTCGAAGGTAAAGTTAGTCGAAAATAGGTGTGTGCTGAAAGTAAACTTCGGTGTTCAACCTGGCTTGCTTTCAATCTGCCCTACACCGTCCCCTCCTGGCCCCTATATATAGATGGCCAGGTCTCGAGGATCGGGTAGGGTCCAATACAGATTACAATATCGACATACGGTAAAGACTCATATTCGACTATCATTACAATTGGGCCTAGCTTAACGGGCCTCAGGGGTACTCAACATACGGGCTCTATTAACTATACCCTTGTCACCACCGGTATTTCCTAATACCGGACGAAATTTTCCGGTATTCAAAGAATATGTCTAAATTTTAAGAAGTTTGATCAATTTTGGACCAATTTAGAATTTTGTTTGACAAATCTCGGTCGGTATCTACCGGTATTTCGGCAGGTATTTCCGGTATTTCCGAAAACCGCATTTCTCGCTACCTACCGGTATTTTTTTGGAAACGAGAAAAAAATCCTTGTGTTGAGGTGACTTCCATTGCTCGTGATGACATCCTGCAAAGAGACCGCGCTTTTGCGGTCTATGCACCTGCCATCCCGGCCGAATTTGACTAGAGCTTTTATTTTTTCGTTTTTATGGTGGCTTCAGCATGTTTCCACCTTAATTTGAACATTTTATTCTTGTACAGTGTGGTATGCTCCAGCCGGTTGCTAAAAAAAAGGAAATAAACTAGCATGTATTTTAGCAATAGAAGATATAATGAAGCTAGACATACAGAGTTTTAGGAATTGAAGACATAGGGAGCGCTTTTCTAAGAAGTACAGAAAACAGTCATGCACAATGGTAATCGTAGGAACTGAGTGTCAAAACCAAAATTATTAGTATAAATTTGGTTTATCATATTTACACATAAAAATTGGTCTCGTTTTATTTGGTTTTCGGTTCTGATTATTTCGGTTTCAGTGTATAATTTCGGTTTTCTATGCCCTCTCCTAATCATGCCTACTATAGCATGTCATAACTCTTACGACCTAACCATAGTAAACATGCCTCCAGTATTTTCTACCAACTCCGGTATCTGCAACACCATCACCCTACGACTATATATACTCCGCTCCCTTCGTTAATCGTTTTCTTGTCATGATTCCGCACTCGTGCACAACTATGACTCTATGAGGGTTAAGAACTTGTATGCATATAGTAAAGGTATCAAGACGTTGATGAGCGAAGCGTTGGGAAAACTGGACACACCGGTTAACCCTTTAATTTAGAGATTATCACAATATTAACGTTGACTGAAAATACGCAGCGGAATCAAAGTAAACTTCAGCCACTTGTGCTCTAACTCAAGGATCTTTGCTCGTGCCGGAAGGAAACATATGCATCAACATATATGGAGGAAATAGGAGCAGCCCTTGGCTCTCTCCTGACCCAAGACAGTCTCTCCCCTTAGGAGAGAAGTTCTCTCCTCACTTAAGACAATCTCTGTCCTAGAGAGAGAGGTCTCACAATAGCTGCAGCAGTAGTAAATCAACACACAGAGGACACCAATCCTTTTACGTGGAAAACCTCTCAACTTGAGAGGAAAAACCACGGGCCGAAGCCACCCAAATCTTCTTCCACTATTATCAAATGGGGATACAACAAGTTCTTCTCTAGAAAGCACTAGAGGATCTCAAGCACCAAGATACACACGAATCTGTGGCTGCTTCTACAAGATTTGGGGCACAAGAGCTAGAGAGTGGAGCAATCTCACCAAGCTTGGTGGAACAACAGCTTGAAGGAGACAAGGTAGCAGATCTGATGTCTTCACAACCTTGTGGGCAAGGCCCGGCGCTTGATTCAGCTTCTTCCTTCAACTTCTCCTCTTTCTCTTCTCTCTTGGTTTTCTTCTCCAATGGAGGCTATCCTAATTTTCGTCCTTACCACTGTGGTGGCTGGAAAGGAGGGTTATCATCCCCTTTCCCCTCATGTGCAATGTCCAAAATGACCCTTGGTCATAACCCTAAAGGTTGATGGGCTCTTGCACCTGTTTGGGCCGCCTGAAAGGCTTCATAAGGCCATCTCCTCACAGCCCACATGAGGAGGATACCCAACATTCTCCCCCATCTGACTTATGTGGGGGGCACCGCCATGCCCGCTGCCTTGCAACACACAAGCAGCTTCTCCTTTGGCAATATCTTGGTCATCATATCCGAGCCATTCTTGTCGGTATGGATCTTCTCAAGTTGCACCAACTTGGAACTCACCACCTATCGAATCCAATGATACCTCACTTCTATGTGCTTGGTTCGAGCATGGAAACTTGGATTCTTGGCAAGATAGATAGCACTCTGGCTATCACAATATAGAGTATACTTGTCTTGCTTCATGTTGAGCTCTTGCAAGAAGTTCTTCATCCAGAGTACTTCCTTGCATGCATCAACCGCTGCTATGTACTCAGCATCTGTGGTTGACAATGAAACACATTTCTGCAACCTTGATTGCCATGACACTGCTCCCCCTGCATAAGTCATCATGTATCCGGAGGTAGACTTTCTGGAATCTGCACAACCAGCATAATCTGCATCTGTGTAACCTTGCAACACAGGTTCACCGCTTCCAAAGCGTAAGCATAATCTAGAAGTACCTTTGAGATACCTGAGAATCCACTTCACTGCATTCCAGTGAGCTTCTCCTGGATTTGTCATGAACCGGCTAACAACTCCAACTGCATAGGCAATATCAGGCCTAGTGCACACCATGGCATACATCAAACTGCCCACTGCAGATTGGTATGGTACTTTGCTCATTGCTTCTTTCTCCACCTTGCTGCTAGGACATTGTTCTTTACTCAGTTTGTGATGGCCTGCAAGTGGAGAGGCAACAGAATTTGCGCCTTGCATATTGAACCTTTCAAGTATCTTCTCAATGTATCTTTCATGTGAGAGCCAAAACAACTTCTTTGATCTATCACGAGAGATCTTCATGCCAAGTATTTGTTTGGCTGGTCCTAAATCCTTCATAGCAAATGATTTACTCAATGCCTTCTTGAGGAGAGCAATCCTCTTTGTGCCATTTCCAACAATCAGCATGTCATCAACATATAGCAAGAGAATAATGAAGTCACCCTCGGCGTACCTCTTCGTAAACACACAATGATCAGGTTGTGCTTTAAGGTAACCAAGCTTGGTCATGAATGACTCAAACTTCTTGTACCACTGCCGAGGAGCTTGCTTCAAGCCATACAAGCTCTTCTTCAATCTGCACACTTGGTGCTCCTTGCCTTCAACAATGAATCCTTCCGGCTGCTCCATGTATATCTCCTCCTCTAGGTCACCGTGTAGAAACGCTGTCTTCACATCAAGTTGTTCAATTTCCAAGTCCATGGTGGCAGCAATGCCAAGCACAACTCGGATCGAAGACATCTTGACCACCGGAGAGAATATCTCATCGAAGTCTATGCCCTTTTTCTGACTGAAACCTTTCACAACCAATCTGGCCTTGTACCTTGGATGTGAGCTATGTTCTTCAATCTTCACTCTGTACACCCACTTGTTCTTGAGTGCTTTCTTGCCCTTTGGCAAAGACACCAAATCAAAGGTGTTATTCTCATACAGGGATTTGATCTCATCCTGCATGGCTTCTGACCATTTATTCTTGTGATCATCAGACACTGCTTCCTCATAGCATGAGGGCTCACCTGCATCAGTCATCAACACATATTGATGTGGAGGATATTTGGTGGAAGGAACTGGATCTCTCCCACTTCTTCTCGGCTGTTGCACTGGTGGTGTAGGTGGATCATCATCACCTTCTTCATCACCATCACTTGATGGCTGGTCATGTCCCTGACTTGTACTGCCTTGTTTAGTTGCATTATCACTATCTTTAGCATCTTCATCATCTCCCCCATGATCATCATGCACGAGAGGAGGATTAACTAAATCCAAGTCAACCTGAGGTGTGGTTGTCATGGGCTTCTCTGATTCCCCAATATCTCATATTGTTTCATCTTCAATGAAAACCACATCTTGGCTTCTCACGGTCTTCTTCTTGATTGGATCCCACAATCTGTATCCTAATTCATCACTTGGACTGCTGAGATAGATGCACTGCTTTGTCTTGCTATCAATCTTGGATCTCTCATCCCTCGGGATGTGCACAAATGCCTTGCAACCAAAGACCTTCAATTGCTTGTATGACACATCTTTACCTGACCAAACTCTCTGAGGAATATCACCTGTAAGAGGAACTGAAGGGGACAAGTTTAGTACACACATAGCATGATTCAATGCTTTAGCCCAAAAAGAATTAGGTAACTTTGCATGAGAGAGCATAGCTGTGACCCTCTCAGTGAGTGTCCTATTCATTCTCTCAGCAAGGCCATTGAGTTGGGGTGTCTTTGGTGGAGTCTTCTCAAGTCTGATACCAAACTTTCTGCAATACCTCTCAAAGGGACCTCGGTATTCACCACCATTGTCTGATCTTACGCACTTCAATTTCATGCCAGTTTCTCTTTCAACCTTGGCATGGAATTCTTTGAAGACGTCGAGCACCTGCCACTTGTTTCTCAACACATAGAGAAATATCTTTCTGGAGTGGTCATCAATGAATGTCACAAAGTATAATGCTCCACCGAGAGATTTTTCGGTCATGGAGCAAACATCAGTATGCACTATGTCAAGAACATTCTCCGCACGATGCGGCGGGCGTGTACGAAATGCAACCCTATGTTGTTTGCCAGCAAAACAATGTTCACAGGGTTTCAAGGTTATACCTTTCAACTCAGGGAGGAACTCCATTCGAGCAAGAGCTTGCATGCCCTTCTCACTCATATGCCCAAGCCTCTTGTGCCATAATTCTGCCGTAGTGTCATTCTCGGTGACGGTCAGCACATCATTACATAGCTTGGTTTTAGTCACATAGAGACAGCCTTGCTTGCTTCCTCGAGCCACAATCAAAGAGCCTTTGGTGAGTTTCCATTTTGCATCACCAAAGTAACTTCCATGGTGAATGTCATCAAGCTTGCCAACTGACAACAAATTCAGCCGTATATCGGGTACATGCCTCACATCATCGAGCACCAACCTGCAGCCTGTGTTTGTCTCAATGCATATAGTGCCCTTGCCAACAATAGCTGACGAACCACTATTTCCCATCCTCACCTGGCCGGTAACACCGCTGGTATAGGAAGTGAAATACTCCTTGTGTGATGTAGTGTGGAAGGACGCACCTGAATCCACAACCCAACTCATGGCATCATCACGAACAACACTATAGCATTCTTCATCTTCAATGATTAGGTAATCTTCACCTTATTCACATTCTGCAGTCATGGCGGCACCATTCTCGCCCTTTTGCTCATTCTTGTTAGCAACTTTACCCTCTGCAAGATCTCTCTTGTATATCCTGCAATCGACCTTCTTGTGATTTGGCTTGCCACAATAAAAACAAGTAATTTCTTGTCTCTTTCTTGACTTTGATCTCCCCCTGGATTTCTGGTCTTTACTTTGCTGAAATCTTGCTTGGCCACGTCCACGGTATTCTTTCTTACCGTGGGATTCAGCCACATAAGCATCAGATGAGGAGGCATCGCCTTTTTCCTTCTTTCTGGCTTCTTCATTCAGCATGCTATTCTTCACCATCTCCAACGTCAGCTTCCCATCCGGAGCTGAATTGCTAACCGACACAACAAGCGTGTTCCAACTATCAGGCATGGAACTCAGTAGCAACAATGCTTGCACCTCATCCTTGAAGTTGATCTTCATGGCTGAAAGTTGATTTATATGACATTGGAAGACATTCAAGTGTTCAATCACACTGCTACCATCCCGGTACTCAAGCTTTGCTAGCCTTTTGATCACCGAGGCCTTGTTCATAGTTGTCTTCCTCTCATACATTGACTCCAACTTCTGCCACATCTCATATGCATTTGTGTCATTTGCAACATGGTGGAAAATATTGTGGTTGATATACAATCAAATCATACCTACTGCCTTTCGGTTCAGCACTCTCCATTCTTCTTCCGTGACACCGGTCGGTATCTTCTCTTTCACAATTGGCTCATACAAATCCTTACAATAAAGGATGTCTTCCATCATGGGCTTCCATAATGAGTAATTGGAAGAATCAAGTTTTATCATGCCACTCGTAGTGACGCCTTCTTCCAAAGCCATTGCGAACAGCAAACAACCTCTGAGCAACTCTGAGCAGACTTTGAGCAACCTGTGCTCTGATACCACTCTGTTGGGAAAACTGGGCACACCGGTTAACCCCATAATTTAGAGATTAGCACAATATTAATGTTGACTGAAAATACGCAGCGGAATCAAAGTAAACTTCAGCCACTTGTGCTCTAACTCAAGGATCTTTGCTCGTGCCGGAAGGAAACATATGCATCAACATATATGAAGGAAATAGGAGCAGCCCTTGGCTCTCTCCTGACCCAAGAAAGTCTCTCCCCTTAGGAGAGAAGTTCTCTCCTCACTTAAGACAATCTCTATCCTAGAGAGAGAGGTCTCACAACAGCTGCAGCAGTAGTAAATCAACACACAGAGGACACCAATCCTTTTACGTGGAAAACCTCTCAACTTGAGAGGAAAAACCATGGGCCGAAGCCACCCAAATCTTCTTCCACTATTATCAAATGGGGATACAACAAGTTCTTCTCTAGAAAGCACTAGAGGATCTCAAGCACCAAGATACACACGAATCTGTGGCTGCTTCTACAAGATTTGGGGCACAAGAGCTAGAGAGTGGAGCAATCTCACCAAGCTTGGTGGAACTGAAGGGTTTCGTAGCATAGTAAATCAAAAAAATTCCTACGCAACGAACAAGAAAGCCAAGATCTAATCTAGGAGATGTAATCAACGAGAGAGGTAGATGAGATCTTCATACCCTTGAAGATTCGCACAGCGGAAACGTTCAAGAGAACGTGGTTGACGTAGTCATACTCGCCGTCTCCTCCTCGCGATCCGATCCGATCCTACGCCGCAAGTGGCGGCGCCTCCGAGAGTTGCACACGTGCGGTGCAGCGACGTCTCCTCCTTCCTTGGTCCAGCAAGTATGGTGGAGAGATAGATTGGATCGGCAGCACGACGGCGTGGTGCTTATGGTGGAGAGTTTCTGCGGCAGGGCTTCGCCTACGCGCAGTCGCGAGAGAGAGAGAGGGAGGGCAGCAGTTGGCGGCTAGGGTTTTGGGTTGAGGTGAGAGAGGGCTGCGCCCTTGCCCCCCTATATATAGAGGGGTGGCCGGCCAAGGCCAGCTTGGCCTCTCCCCAAACCCTAGCCGACTTGGAGTAGGAAGAGTGGGGGGCAAGTTTCCCCCCCTTCCTTCTTTGAAGACTCCCTTAGGGTTTCCCCTTGGGCTAGCCGGCTGGGCCTTAGGGGCCTTGTGCGCCTGGCCCAGGGCGGCCAGGGCACTTCCCCTTAGGCCCACGCAGGCCTCTGTCAAGTGGGCCCACGTTGGTCCCACTCCGGAACCTTCTAGAACCTTCCGGTACAATACCGATAAACTCCGAAACCTTTCCGGAATCCAAAAACTGCTTTCCTTTATATGAATCTTATTCTCCGGACCATTCCGGAACCTCTCGTGACGTCCTGGATCTCATCCGAGACTCCGAACTAAAACTCATAAACCAATTATCCATTCTATCCTAGCGTCGATGCACGTTAAGTGTGTGACCCTACGGGTTCGAGAATATGCAGACATGATCTTCTATCAATAATCAATAGCGGGATCTGGAAACCCATATTGACTCCCACATATTCATCGATGATCATATCGGATGAACCACGATGTCAGGATTCAATTAATCCCGTATATGTATTCCCTTCGTCACACGATATTTTACTCGCCCGAGATTTGATCGTCGGTATCACCATACCTAGTTCAATCTCGTTCACAGCAAGTACTTTACTCGTTCCGTAATCCGATATCACTTCGTGATTAACTCCTTAACCACATGCTTGCAAGCGGTGTTGATATCGATTACCGAGTGGGCCCGAAGTATATCTCTCCGACTTGGGAGGGACAAATTCCATCTCGATACATACAACTCAACAAGTACTTTCTGATCACCTGAGAGACACCTTTATTATCACCCTCACATAGGATGATGTTTGATGACTTCAAAGCTTTCTTCCGATACTAGGGAGTTGTATTATCTCATGGTCTAAGGAATACAATACATGACATAGGAAAAGCTTCGCAAAGATGAACACGATGACACGATCTAATTGCTCTGCTTTATTTGGGTCTGTCCATCACACCATTCTCCTAATGATATGATCTCATTATTAATTGACAACACATGTCTATGGTTAGGAAACCTTAACCATCATTAATCAATGAGCTAGTCCATAGAGGCGTACTAGGGACACGGTGTTGTTCATAAACCACACAAGTATTAAAGTTTCCGCTTAATACAATTCTAGCATGGAATATAAACATTATCATGAACAAGAATTATAATAATAACATCTTTATTATTGCCTCTAGGGCATAATTCCAACAGTCTCCCACTTGCACTAGAGTCAATAATCTAGTTTACATCTGGCAACAATCTAACACCCATGGCATTAAGATGCTGATCATGTTTTGCTCGTGGAAGAGGTTTAGTCAATGGATCTGCGACATTCAGATCTGTATGTACTTTGCTAATCTTCAGATCTCCATCTGCTATATAATCTCGAATTATATGGAAACGGCGGTTGATGTGCTTGGTTTTTGGATGATATCTTGGTTCCTTAGCCAGTGCTATGGCGCCAGTGTTGTCGCACAATATCTCCAGTGGGTCCAAGGCATTTGGAACCACACCAAGCTCAGTGATGAAGTTTCTGATCCAAACTCCTTCACTTGATGCTTCTGAAGCAGCCATGTATTCCGCTTCTGTTGTAGATCCCGCGATCACGCTTTGCTTGCAGCTTCTCCAGCTCACAGCTCCACCATTCAAAATATAAATGTATCCTGTCTGAGATTTAGAATCATCCGGGTCGGTGTCGAAACTAGCGTCGACGTAACCTTTTACGACGAGCTCCTCGTCACCTCCATAGACCAAGAACATTTCTTTAGTCCTATTTAAATACTTTAGGATGTTCTTTACGGCTGTCTAGTGTTCCACTCCTGGATCACTTTGGTATCTGCTCGTCAAACTAAGAGCATTGGACACATCCGGTCTAGTACACAGCATGGCATACATAATAGAACCTATGGCCGAGGCATATGGCACTTTGCGCATAGTTTCTCTATCTTTTACCGTAGCTGGACACTGAGCCTTGCTCAATATCTTACCTGACAACATGGGCAATGAACCTTTCTTTGCTTTATCCATTCTGAACCTCTTCAGAACTTTGTCCAGATATGTACTTTGGCTTAAAGCTATTAGGCGTCTTTCTCTATCTCTATAGATTTTGATGCCTAATATATAAGCAGCTTCCCCTAGGTCTTTCATTGAAAAACATTTATTCAAATAACTCTTCACATCGTTAAGCATATCGATGTCATTTCCAATAATCAATATGTCATCCACATATAGTACTAAAAATGTCACCGAGCTCCCACTCACTTTCTTGTAGATACAAGCTTCGTAGCAATTTGGAACAAATCCAAAACTCTTGATCACTTGATCAAAACGAAGGTTCCAACTCCGAGATGCTTGCTTCAGTCCATAAATGGAACGCTGAAGTTTGCACACTTTATTAGCATCCTTAGGATCGACAAAACCTTCGGGCTGCATCATATACAACTCTTCATCAATGTTGCCATTGAGGAACGCAGTCTTGACATCCATCTGCCATATTTCATAATCATGAAACGCAGCAATTGCTAATAAAATCCGAATGGACTTAAACATCGCTACGGGAGAGAAAGTCTCATCGTAGTCAACACCTTGAACTTGCCGAAAACCTTTTGCGACAAGCCGAGCTTTATAGACAGTAACATTACCATCCGCGTCCGTTTTCTTCTTGAAAATCCATTTGCATTCAACGGCCTTACGGTCGCTAGGAGGGTCTACCAAAGTCCACACTTGGTTTTCGCTCATGGATCCCAATTCGGATTTCATGGCTTCTAGCCATTTCTCAGAGTCTGGGCTCATCATTGCTTCCTCATAGTTCGCAGGTTCGCTGTTGTCTAACAACAAGACGGTTAAGACAGGGTTGCCATACCATTCAGGAGTGGCACGTGACCTTGTCGATCTGCGAAGTTCAGTAGTAGCATCGTTCGAAGTTTCATGATCTTTATCATTAGCTTCCTCTTTTGTTGATGCAGGCGGCGCCGGAACAATTTCTGGGGCTGCGCTACTCTCCAACTCGAGAGAAGGTTCAATAACCTCGTCTAGCTCTACCTTCCTCCCACTCACTTCTTTCGAGAGAAACTCCTTCTCAAGAAATGATCCGTTCTTAGCAACAAACACTTTGCCTTCGGATCTGTGGTAGAAGGTATACCCAATCGTTTCCTTAGGGTATCCTATGAAGACGCATTTCTCCGCTTTGGGTTCGAGCTTGTCCGGCATCAACTTCTTGACGTAAGCTTCGCATCCCCAAACTTTAAGAAACGACAACTTAGGTTTAGCACCAAACCATAGTTCATACGGTGTCGTCTCAACGGATTTAGATGGTGCCCTATTTAAAGTGAATGCAGCGGTTTCTAATGCATAACCCCAAAATGATAACGGCAAATCTGTAAGAGACATCATTGATCGCACCATATCTAATAGAGTTCGATTCCGGCGTTCAGACACACCATTGCGCTGTGGTGTTCCGGGTGGCGTGAGTTGCGAAACAATTCCGCTTGCTTTAAGATGCGTGAGAAAATCATAACTCAAATACTCACCTCCACGATCGGATCGCAGAAATTTAATTTTCCTGTTACGATGGTTTTCCACTTCGTTCTGAAATTATTTGAACTTTTCAAATGTTTCAGATTTATGTTTCATTAAATAGATATACCCATATCTACTTAAGTCATCAGTAAAAGTGAGAAAATAGCGATATCCACCGCGCATCGAAATACTCATTGGTCCGCACACATCGGTATGTATGATTTCCAATAAGTCCGTTGCTCGCTCCATTATACCGGAGAACGGGGTTTTGATCATCTTGCCCATGAGGCATGGTTCGCACGTGTCAAATGATTCAAAATCAAGAGACTCTAAAAGTCCATCAGAATGGAGTTTCTTCATGCGTTTTACACCAATATGACCTAGACGGCAGTGCCACAAATAAGTTGGATTATCACTATCTACTTTGCATCTTTTAGCCTCAATGTTATGGATGTGTGTTTCATTGCTTTCGAGATTCAGAAGAAATAAACCATTCACAACAGGTGCATGACCATAAAAGATGTTATTCATATAAATAGAACAACCATTATTCTCAGATTTAAATGAATAACCGTCTTGCAATAAACACGATCCAGATATAATGTTCATGCTCAACGCAGGCACATAATAACACTTATTAAGGTTTAAAACTAATCCCGAAGGTAAAACTAAGGAGAGCGTGCCGACGGCCATCACATCAACTTTTGATCCATTGCCAACGCGCATCGTCACCTCATCCCTTGCTAGCCGCCGTCTATTCCGTAGCTCCTGTTTCGAGTTACAAATATTAGCAACTGAACCAGTATCATATACCCAGGCACTACAACGAGCGCTAGTAAGGTAGACATCAATAACATGTATATCAAATATACCTTTGATGGTGCCAGCCTTCTTGTCCGCTAAGTACTTCGGACAGTTTCGCTTCCAGTGACCCTTGACCTTGCAATAGAAGCACTCAGTGTCCGGCTTAGGTCCAGACTTGAGCTTCTTCTCAACAGGAGCAACACGCTTGCCGCTGCCTTTCTTGAAGGATCCCTTTGCTCCCTTAGCTTTCTTAAAGCTAGTGGTCTTGTTGACCATCAACACATGATTGTCTTTCTTGATAGCCACCTCCGCAGCTTTCAGCTTAGCGAAGAGCTCAGTGATCGTATCAGTGGAACCAATTTGATTATGAGTAACTACAAAACCTTTGTAGCTAGGAGGGAGTGATTGCAGAACTCTGTCAATCTTGAGCTCCTCTGGAATCTTGCAGTCCAGTTGCTCAAGGCGTTGAGTGTAGCCCGACATCTTAATGGCGTGCTCACTAACGGAACTCCCTTCCTCCATCTTGCAGTTAAAGAACTTCTCAGAGATCTCATATCTCTCAGAACGGGCTTGAGTCTGAAACATGGTTTTCAGTTCCTCAAGTATCTCATAAGGCCCGCGGTACTTCTCAAAACGATTTTGAAGTTCCGGTTCCATAGAAAACAGCATGGTACTCATAATCACATCACAATCATCTCTACGAGCATTGAAGTCAGCAAGTTCTTCAGTTTTCGCAGTTGCAGCAGGGGTGTCACCTAGCGCTTTGTCAAGTACATAGGCTTTTTGTCCGCCAGCGAGTATGATTCTCAGATTGCGGAACCAGTTGGTGAAGTTAGACCCATTGTTCTTAAGCTTTTCTTTCTCAGCAAAAACGTTGAAGTTGAAGTTGGACTTAGCCATTTGATCTACAACATTGCAAGTACAATTTAGACTATGTTCATGATAACTAGTTCAACTTAATCAAATTACTAGATGAACTCCCACTAAATTCAACATCCCTCAAGTTGTTTAGTGAACACGATCCAAATTCACCACACCTAATCCGATCTTCACGAGAAGAGATGTGGTTTCAATGGTGGACAACTCAGTGTCGATCATATCATTCATATGACTCATGTTTAACCTTTCGGTTTGTGTGTTCCGAGGCCATGTCTGTACATGCTAGGCTCGTCAAGTCAAACCCAAGTATTTTCCGCGTGTGCAAAACTGGCTTGCACCCGTTGTATGTGAACGTAGAGTTTATAGCACCCGATCATCACGAGGTGCTTGAAAACGACGAACTTTCGCAACGGCGCATACGAGGGGAGAACACAATTTTATCTTGATCTTTAAGTGAGGAATCATCTTATAATGCTACCGTCGCGATCTAAGCATAATAAGATACATAAAAGGATAAACATCACATGCATATAATTTTATGTGACATGGTATAGCCAATCTCCGCGCCATGATCTCCATCTTGTGCGCGCCGGCATGATCTCCATCACTCCACCATGATTGCCTCCACCACGAATAGCAACTACAACTATTGCTAACTACTTAGCGATAAAGTAAAGCTATTACATGGCGTATAAGAAGTTGACACGCAGGTCATACATAATTATAAAGACAACCATATGGCTCCTGCCGGTTGTGAACTCATCGACATGCAAGTCGTGAAAGATTACAAAACATGATCATTGCATACAACTCAATTCATACTCATCATGTCTTGGGCCATACCATATCACAAAACACTCCCTGCAAAAACAAGTTAGACGCCTCTACTTTGTTGTTGCATGTTTTACGTGGCTTATGGGAGTAGCAAGCTAAGAACGATTCTTACCTACGGAAAGCCACAACGGTGATATTATGGTTGCTAACATCCGATGTAAGTCCCATGACTACTATAGTGAGAGAAACTGGCATCCACCAGCCGCATGTATGGAACAAGCCACACGTCAAGTGCGGAGCCGGTCTCGCGAACGCGGTCGCGTAAAGTTGGCCTGGACCGCTTCGATCTCACTATACCGCGCCATAAGAAATACACAACAAGAGGTTTGCAACAGAAAACATCAACGCCCGCAACAAGCATGTTGCGTTCTACTCGTGAAACACATCTACGCATAGATCTAGCTCTGATACCACTGAAGGGTTTCGTAGCATAGTAAATCAAAAAATTTCCTACGCAACGAACAAGAAAGCCAAGATCTAATCTAGGAGATGTAATCAACGAGAGAGGTAGATGAGATCTTCATACCCTTGAAGATTCGCACAGCGGAAACGTTCAAGAGAACGTGGTTGACGTAGTCGTACTCGCCGTCTCCTCCTCGCGATCCGATCCGATCCTACGCCGCAAGTGGCGGTGCCTCCGAGAGTTGCACACGTGCGGTGCAGCGACGTCTCCTCCTTCCTTGGTCCAGCAAGTATGGTGGAGAGATAGATTGGATCGGCAGCACGACGGCGTGGTGCTTATGGTGGAGAGTTTCTGCGGCAGGGCTTCGCCTACGCGCAGTCGCGAGAGAGAGAGAGGGAGGGCAGCAGTTGGCGGCTAGGGTTTTGGGTTGAGGTGAGAGAGGGCTGCGCCCTTGCCCCCCTATATATAGAGGGGTGGCCGGCCAAGGCCAGCTTGGCCTCTCCCCAAACCCTAGCCGACTTGGAGTAGGAAGAGTGGGGGGCAAGTTTCCCCCCCTTCCTTCTTTGAAGACTCCCTTAGGGTTTCCCCTTGGGCTGGCCGGCTGGGCCTTAGGGGCCTTGTGCGCCTGGCCCAGGGCGGCCAGGGCACTTCCCCTTAGGCCCACGCAGGCCTCCGTCAAGTGGGCCCACGTTGGTCCCACTCCGGAACCTTCTAGAACCTTCCGGTACAATACCGATAAACTCCGAAACCTTTCCGGAATCCAAAAACTGCTTTCCTTTATATGAATCTTATTCTCCGGACCATTCCGGAACCTCTCGTGACGTCCTGGATCTCATCCGAGACTCCGAACTAAAACTCATAAACCAATTATCCATTCTATCCTAGCGTCGATGCACGTTAAGTGTGTGACCCTACGGGTTCGAGAATATGCAGACATGATCTTCTATCAATAATCAATAGCGGGATCTGGAAACCCATATTGACTCCCACATATTCATCGATGATCATATCGGATGAACCACGATGTCAGGATTCAATTAATCCCGTATATGTATTCCCTTCGTCACACGATATTTTACTCGCCCGAGATTTGATCGTCGGTATCACCATACCTAGTTCAATCTCGTTCACAGCAAGTACTTTACTCGTTCCGTAATCCGATATCACTTCGTGATTAACTCCTTAACCACATGCTTGCAAGCGGTGTTGATATCGATTACCGAGTGGGCCCGAAGTATATCTCTCCGACTTGGGAGGGACAAATTCCATCTCGATACATACAACTCAACAAGTACTTTCTGATCACCTGAGAGACACCTTTATTATCACCCTCACATAGGATGATGTTTGATGACTTCAAAGCTTTCTTCCGATACTAGGGAGTTGTATTATCTCATGGTCTAAGGAATACAATACATGACATAGGAAAAGCTTCGCAAAGATGAACACGATGACACGATCTAATTGCTCTGCTTTATTTGGGTCTGTCCATCACACCATTCTCCTAATGATATGATCTCATTATTAATTGACAACACATGTCTATGGTTAGGAAACCTTAACCATCATTAATCAATGAGCTAGTCCATAGAGGCGTACTAGGGACACGGTGTTGTTCATAAACCACACAAGTATTAAAGTTTCCGCTTAATACAATTCTAGCATGGAATATAAACATTATCATGAACAAGAATTATAATAATAACATCTTTATTATTGCCTCTAGGGCATAATTCCAACAGGAACAACAGCTTGAAGGAGACAAGGTAGCAGATCTGATGTCTTCACAACCTTGTGGGCAAGGCCCGGCGCTTGATTCAGCTTGTTCCTTCAACTTCTCCTCTTTCTCTTCTCTCTTGGTTTTCTTCTCCAATGGAGGCTATCCTGATTTTCGTCCTTACCACTGTGGTGGCTGGAAAGGAGGGTTATCATCCCTTTCCCCTCATGTGCAATGTCCAAAATGACCCTTGGTCATAACCCTAAAGGTTGATGGGCTCTTGCACCTGTTTGGGCCGCCTGAAAGGCTTCATAAGGCCATCTCCTCACAGCCCACATGAGGAGGATACCCAACACGAAGCAGGCAAGCTTTTGCTGCCTACTAGGTGGTGACAGTCAACACACTGCCTACTAGATTTTTAGGAATGCAAGGCACCGGGAGGCTTTATCCAAGGAGACTACTCTTTTGATGTACATGACAGTAGCGGTTCACACACTGATTGACCAAAGCCCTTACATCAAGTAGACCTCTTCGATTATATTGGCCACAGCTGACAGCCCACAGGGCGATGAGGTCCACGACCTGAAATGCCGTGCATCCGCGAAGCTCTTTCTCCTTGCATTGGATCGGCCGGTGTGTTTTAGCAGAGACAGAACGATCGATGGTGGAAACCTTACATGCGTAGCCCGTCTGGACATCTATCACAACCGACGGAGTCGCACATGCGAGATAAGTGTGCGTAATCTTCAATCCTTAGGAAGATTGTATGCGATCAGTGATCCTCCTAAGGCACAAGGTATGTGACAAAGACGATATCCGATCAAAGAACCTCGAAAACGAAAAGCAACAACTAGTTGACAGATCGATCGCATGAAGCTCGCAAGGCAAGCGTTAGCATTTTGTTCAATCATCTTGGTAGTTGAATAAAGGTGCAATGCATGTACGATTGATAAAAACGACAACTACCAAGATATATTCGGCGTGTGTGAGCTCTAGTCGTTTTATCAATCCTTTATTGAGCTGCTCCCTCTGCATTGCATTTTGCACCTTTATCCTCACAACCGACTAACATAAATTCTACAACTCCGCAATAAATTTTCTGGATTCGTTAGGAGCATATGACTTCAGGTATTGGGATGGAGCCATCTTCTCACACCAAGGGAGCGAAATGGATAGGTTTAGTGTTGTAAACATGATGAGAGGGTAGATTTGTCTCTGTCCCGTATTGATAGAACCCCGCTGATAACCACTCGACATCAAGTAACCAGCTATGGGACAAAAACCTACCAACACTAACTCCAATTTCCTTCACTCAAGTATCTCCCTGCTCCTTGCCCACCACTCCACCTACGCCTGCCTCGCGATGTCCCAGCCATACACCTCCGACGATGATAACAATAGTAAACTGCCCTCGCGGTCCGCCCTTTCGACGACCATGGCAAGGATGGCGGCAACAACAGATACTACTCCGGCGCGCCCCATACGGCAAGCCAGCACTCTTCAACGGCATCAAGGTCAACGTCTCAAATGTCAGCATGCGCCTCCCGAACAGGGACAATGGCAATGGCAAGGAGGCCATCTCCAATGGCGTCAACGATGTGTCTATCGCGCTCCTTCCGAATGGCAGAAACCTCAAGGTCGCCGTCTGCAACAGCCTCTCCGACGGCAGTGACCTCGACAACGAGCCCGCCTCTGGCGACATGACACCGAATATGGCTCCAACCACCAGCTGGTGTGTTATAATGATAGGAAAACCGTATATAGATCAAACCGAAACATAGGGGGCACAAGGATTTAATGTGGAATCCCTACAATGAGCAAGGTAAAAACAACGGGCGCCAACCAACAAATCTTCACTACATGCGGGAGTGTTACACAACATCGAGAAATTCACAGATGTAACTTATCCTCATGTGGCGGCTTACACGAGGTATATATAATAACAAAAACCTAGATCGATCTTGATCCATACCGTGGGGGCTTAGCCCCCCCCTAGCACCCCGCCCCTAGGCTTCCCTCCGGTCGGCCCATGCCTCTCGGTGATGGGCCTCACTCCGCTCCATTAGAAGTTGGTCTTTATTTTGTAGAAGAATTTAGATCACAATATAACATGATAGTCGACGATGGTGGCGACTGTGGTGGTGGAGCACTGGTCATCCTATTTATCCGGCATTGCCTCGCTACCGGCAAGTTGCCTACTTAATCTCCAATCCTGCCTGCGGAGCTTGATCGCCGCGTCCATATGCTTTCTCCTGATCTGGTTACGTATATATTACACAATACGACATGATTGTCTTGAAAATGTTGCAATGTTTTTCTTCGAAATAAGAAATGGTAGTCTGGCAGTATTTCTAAATTCACGATAAATTGAACTTACGCATATTGTGTCTGCCCAGTGGTTATTACAGTAGATCCATCGACTGCACGAAGTCAGGAAACACCACGCCGCGCGCTGCCCGTAGTATCCCGTACACGATTCGCAAAATCGATCCCCATCTCGAAATCACGATGGGAACTCCACTGATCGACGCCGTGGCTCTGCCGTGCCCCTGGCTCCCCGACGACATCGTCATGGACATCTTGGCGCGGTTGCCGGCAGAATACGTGGTCCGGTGCCGATGTCTTTCCCGCGCCTGGGCCGCCACGCTCTCCTTGGACGACTTCGCCGATCGCCACCACCGCCTCGCCAACCGCCGCGAGAGCCCTAGAGTTGTCTTCTTTCATTACTCGGACTCCGAGGGACAACAGATGCGTGTGTGGTCGCAGCCCTAGTGGAGCATCATTGCGCATGGACGTCCCAAGCCCGACCACCCTCCGCAGCATCGACTCCACGGGACGGAGCGTCTTGCGGACCTCCATGTCGTGCCGCCGCGGCCCTGTCCTCCGACGAAGACAGTTTCCGCTAATAATAGTGCCTTTGCTTTGCCAGATTCTAAGATATTTCTACTATATTAAACGGCTAGATGTGATGGATGGTAGTACGTCCTACTACAACCATTCCATTCTTTCCCTGCAGAAAAAAAAAATCGTTCGCTTAGGGCATCTCCAGCGGGCCGACCTAAACGGACACCGCGGGTCCGTTTCTGTCCGACCGGACAAACAGGCCGAAAAACCTGCACCCAGCGGGCCGACCCAAACGGACCCCGGACCCCGGAGCCATCCGCGCGCACCTATCCGTGACCCAGATTTGGGTCAAAGATGGGTGCGCGCGGACGCCTCGCTCGTCCGCGCGCTCGCCTCCCTTGTCCTCCCCTGGCCCCCAAGGCAGTGACACAAAATTGAAATTTCGCCCATTCCTATCCCGCCAGCGCCACTGGACTGTCCCACCAAAAACCCTAGCCAGCCATGGAGCAAGCCACCGATTCCACTATCGCCGCCGGCGCCACCCTTCCCGTTGCCGCCACCGGCCTTCCCATCGCCGCCACAGCTCCTTCCTACGACGCCATCATGAATCCCTCCGTCGATCTCACCGGCGAGCCAGCGCGGGCGACAACGATGAGGGTGAAGAAGGAGATATCGGCGGAGCAGCGCGCCGCCGAGTCCAAGAAGCGCGCCACCCGCCGGAACACCGAGCGGGCAAGGAAGGCCGAGGCCGAGAAGGCGACAGCGGCGGCCGCTGCGGGCGAGCAGTTCCGGGAGATGCAGTGTCGGGCCAACGCCAAGTTGTTGGCATCACAGGCGGCCACCCACGCGGTGATGATGATGAAGGAGGAGGCGATCACCCAGTACTAGCTGGCAAACGGGGTCGCCGTCGCGGCCACCCATTCGGCGGCAAGTTCGGTGTCTTCGCGGCCACCCATGCCCCCTCGCCCACCGGTCATCGACGTCGACCTCAACCGCACGCCCCACTCTAGCGATGGCCTTCCGGAGCTCAACAAGAGGCCACGGGTCGTGCCCGCCGGCCAAATGCCGGATGGCCGGAACCTGTTCGACGAAATGCCTGACCCGACCCCAACAATGGAGGTATGCCCACAATCTCTCACTGGCCGTGCCGCGTATGGTTTGGCGTTGTATGACAAGTAAATTGTGTATAGGTACATGATGACGGCGACGACTGTGTCGTCACTGACACCAACCATGCCGCCCCGCCCATCGCCGAGACCCAACCTGACTATGGCGTATCCATTGACAGTGAGCCGTTGTTCGAGGATGCGTTGCAAGCCGAGGCCATTCGGAGGCAACGCCATAGCCACAGAACCGGGTCATACACATGGAAAGAGGACCTCTTGATATGTGAAGCTTGGTTGGACATTGGGCAAGATCCCATCCAAGGAGCCGAGCAAAAGGGGGCTGCATTTTGGAAGAGAGTTTGGATCTACTTCCACGAGCGCCGCCGGTTCGCCCCCCACAATTTCGAGAGTGATCGAAATGAATTATCGATCTCAAAGAGGTGGGCGACAATTCAATTGGAGTGCAACAAGTTTTGTGGCGCTCACGAGAATATCACCAATCGGAGATTGAGCGGCCATGGCGTGAAGGATGTGGTGACCAACTCTTTGGACTTTTTCTTGGAGGTGGAGAAGCACCAATTCATGTTTAGCCATTGTTGGAAGAAGCTCAAAGATTTTCCTAAATGGCAAGCCAGCTATGCCATCTACAAGAGGGAAAAGGCAGCCGGCAAGCATCATCCAGGCGAGACGGTCGACCTTGACAGCGGCGACTCGGCCAAACCTATCCGAGGTGATCGGCCAAGGGGCCACAAGGCCACCAAGCAAGACATGAAGCGCGAGGCCAGTGCCCTAGCTCTGGAGAGCACACTGAAGGCTGTCCTGGCCGTGCTGACTATGCTGACTATCATTTTCTGTCTGTCTGTCCATGCTGACTATCATTTTGGCCAGTTTGACAAGGGCAATATATTTACAAATTAGAAGACAGATTGAAACATACAAATAAGTAGAGTTTTAGCATATAATTATATTAATTTAATCGTCTCTGGACAGAATGAGGCGTTGCCTCTTCTCAAACCATGCCCTTGTACCCGGGTACATCTTGGACAAATCAGCGGTCATGATTCGGTTCTCCTCAGCGAGCAAGGTGTCGGCGACCTCTTTTTCCTTCAACTCAATCTTCTTGGCGGTAGCACGGGCATTGGCCTCATCAATCTGGAGCTGCCTCTCTCGTACCTCGATGGCCTTCTGTTGAAAGGCCGCAAAGTTGGTCATCGCTACCTCTTTCTGTTGGCGCCTCCTCTCCTCCCGCGCCGTCCACACTTCTTCCTTCTCGGCCAGGACAGCCTTCAGTGTGCTCTCCAGAGCTAGGGCACTGGCCTCGCACTTCATGTCTTGCTTGGTGGCCTTGTGGCCCCTTGGCCGATCACCTCGGATAGGTTTGGCCGAGTCGCCGCTGTCAAGGTCGACCGTCTCGCCTGGATGATGCTTGCCGGCTGCCTTTTCCCTCTTGTAGATGGCATAGCTGGCTTGCCATTTAGGAAAATCTTTGAGCTTCTTCCAACAATGGCTAAACATGAATTGGTGCTTCTCCACCTCCAAGAAAAAGTCCAAAGAGTTGGTCACCACATCCTTCACGGCATGGCCGCTCAATCTCCGATTGGTGATATTCTCATGAGCGCCACAAAACTTGTTGCACTCCAATTGAATTGTCGCCCACCTCTTTGAGATCGATAATTCATTTCGATCACTCTCGAAATTGTGGGGGGCGAACCGGCGGCGCTCGTGGAAGTAGATCCAAACTCTCTTCCAAAATGCAGCCCCCTTTTGCTCGGCTCCTTGGATGGGATCTTGCCCAATGTCCAACCAAGCTTCACATATCAAGAGGTCCTCTTTCCATCTGTATGACCCGGTTCTGTGGCTATGGCGTTGCCTCCGAATGGCCTCGACTTGCAACGCATCCTCGAACAACGGCTCACTGTCAATGGATACGCCATAGTCAGGTTGGGTCTCGGCGGTGGGCGGGGCGGCATGGTTGGTGTCAGTGACGACACAGTCGTCGCCGTCATCATGTACCTATACACAATTTACTTGTCATACAACGCCAAACCATACGCGGCGCGGCCAGTGAGAGATTGTGGGCATACCTCCATTGTTGGGGTCGGGTCAGGCATTTCGTCGAACAGGTTCCGGCCATCCGGCATTTGGCCGGCGGGCACGACCCGTGGCCTCTTGTTGAGCTCCGGAAGGCCATCGCTAGAGTGGGGCGTGCGGTTGAGGTCGACGTCGATGACCGGCGGGCGAGGGGGCATGGGTGGCCGCGAAGACACCGAGCTTGCCGCCGAATGTGTGGCCGCGACGGCGACCCCGTTGGCTAGCTGGTACTAGGTGATCGCCTCCTCCTTCATCATCATCACCGCGTGGGCGGCCGCCTGTGATGCCAACAACTTGGCGTTGGCCCGGCACTGCATCTCCCGGAACTGCTCGGCCGCAGCGGCCGCCGCTATCGCCTTCTCGGCCTCGGCCTTCCTTGCCCGCTCGGCGTTCCGGCGGGCGGCGCGCTTCTTGGACTCGGCGGCGCGCTGCTCCACCGATATCTCCTTCTTCACCCTCACCGTTGTCGCCCGCGCTGGCTCACCGGTGAGATTGACGGAGGGGTTCATGCTGGCGTCGTAGGAAGGAGCTGTGGCGGCGATGGGAAGGCCGGTGGCGGCGACGGGAAGGGTGGCGCCGGCGGTGACAGTGGAATCGGTGGCTTGCTCCATGGCTGGCTAGGGTGTTCGGCGGGACAGTCCAGTGGCGCTGGCGAGATAGGAATGGGCGAAATTTCAATTTTGTGTCACTGCCTTGGGGCCAGGGGAGGACAAGGGAGGCGAGCGCGCGGACGAGCGAGGCGTCCGCGCGCACCCATCTTTGACCCAAAACTGGGTCACGGATAGGTGCGCGCAGACGGCTCCGGGGTCCGGGGTCCGTTTGGGTCGGCCCGCTGGGTGCAGGTTTTTCGGCCTGTTTGTCCAGTCGGACAGAAACGGAACCGCGGTGTCCGTTTAGGTCGGCCCCCCTTACTGCGTCTTCTCCCACGAGGGCGAGGCCACGATCTCATCTCTCTGCCTCAGTCTCACCGAAAGGTCAAACCACCCCGTTTTGAGCGGTAGCATCGTCCCACCTCCACGAATCGGCGGCGGCGAGGACATGGACGGCGCCCGCATCCCCATCCCAGCGCTGGACCCCTCTTGTGCGGTTCTCCATCGAGAGCCACGGCGGCGCAGCTCGACTCTTGGCGGCGGCGGCCAGCCTCGCGACACCCGTGGCTCTCGTCTGGATGGTCTTCGTCCTCCGCATCCGCACCCTGCCCTTGTACTGCCACCGGACCCAGCTCGGCCACGATGGTGGCTAACGGGAAACGGAGTGGCCAAATCGAGGTCCCTTCCCCATCTCATCTCAGAGTGCGTTCTCTCTTGTCTCCTCTCAATTTAATTCCTCTCTGCTCGAATGGACAGGGGGCAGGGTGCGCTGTGGTCCGAGGAAGCGCTCGAAACAGCGACCACACATGCGCACGGGTGTGCTGCACTTTCGGTGGCCTGAGGTGCGCCCGGGAGTCCTGAGGACGGGTGAGGTCCACCTGACCTGAGGCACGCACAGGGCGGCCATTGCCCAAGGTCGCCTCCCGCCGGTGGTGATTAAACAGCGGCGCATCTCCCCCGTCGTTCTTCCCTTTTATTTCTTCCCCCGGTCCATATCTCTCTCATTTTTTTTGGTTAATTGTTCGATGCAGGTTCTTCATATTTTGTGCAGTGCTAACTAGAAGTTCTATAGAGAAGCATGAGTTGTGAGATGATCATAATCGAGTTGGATTCATCTCACCAAGTGCACTTCTTGCTAATGCGTATACACTCTTATTATTGATGATTGATTAACTTCAGCACACATCTTTGGATGTACTGTAAAGAACTTATTCCTTATAACTGATTCTAATGATTGCTAAGTAACACCAGTAACTATGGGAGCCGGGGACGAGGACAGGTTCTGCAATTGGCACCTGTAACTGTATATAAACATAATTTCATTAAAACACATCCTCCAATCTTTTGCTTCATACCTATTCTATAAGTCTATGTTTCCTTGTTAGACTTTGGAGGTGCAGGTAGCCATGTAGCTCTGACATTCATATTAGAGCTCAAATGATGCACAGTTATATTTTCCCCCAACCTTATGCCTTACTGAAGATCCGTGTACATATATACTTACGTAGCGCAGATTCTATGTTGATTACACCTGCTACTTAGCAATGTCATTAAATCACCCATGGTCTCTGTTGAAATGTCTGCCATTATATGGCTAAGAAGGCTGCATGGAGTGACTGGTTTTTCTTTAAAGAGACCAATACCATTAGCATCACTACTGGTTACAGGTTGATGTTTTGGTTTCCCCTGCTGTGTTTGTAGGTGGATATGCAGGCGTTTGATGCGTCGGACGACTCTAGCGCAGCTGCGCTGAGGAGTGACAGTTTTGGGTATGTGGTTCTGGTTCCACTGTTGTACCATTACATGTAGGCCGCCGCAGGAGCTTGACCATGACCGGGCGCCGTATGAACTGGTCCAGGACAACCGAGCATTTCCTCGCCGACCTTGGCTGCTCCTGACTGCAGGTAGCCAGAGGAGTTGCAAAAGGCAAAGATCCTTGATCTGTCGCGAACTACAGGTTGTCCACCGATAGGGTCGACCATGGTACCTCACATGGGAACATATTTGATCAGGCCAGGAGCCCAGGATCGAGGAGGCCATGGGACCAGGACTGGATTCTCACGCTCAATTTTCATGAATCTATTGTTTCATTAAGGTGATTACTCTGTCATGTAGATTTACTACTGAAATTGTTTGACAGTCGCAAACTGACGCTCCACTCAGATGTATTTTTTGTGATATGGGCTGAAATCATTTCCTGTTTATCTGTACTGAATGTTCAGTATAAGACATTCATATCTTTTTAAAATTTTAGCATGGACTGAGGAGAACGATAGTTGTATTCCCATTTACAAGCTAAAGCTTAAATAAGTAGAAATGGAAATATTATGTGTCAACCTCTTCCCTGAATTCCAAAAATGCTAAACTACAGATCAGGAATTGCACAATCTGCCATTTTTGTTAATTTAGTGACATATGTTCAGTTCATATAAGTTCACAAAATGGAATTTCAGATGATATAGTTTATACTCATGTACATTTCCTTTTTTTATTTTTTTATCGGCCTTTTTTGTATTATACATGAGATGAGATTAAGGTTATAATAATGTGCATTACTTTTCTGGCATATATATGCTTCTCTGTACATTGATTTAATCAAAGTAATGATGGAGCTGCAGCATTCAGAGGTGAAGATTCAGATACCGACGTCAAGCGGCAACGAGCTCGACGTATTGTTCAGGAGCCAGCCAATGAGCCCATTCTCTAGATGAACTGTGATGTACTTTCTCTGGTTTTGTTTGATCTGCATTTGACTTCCATTGATTTTCCACAAGTGACTTTTGCCTTCTTGATTATTGCAGATTCTGCAAGTGGAATATTACGGTGGGATGACTCTCTATTTTTATGTGTTTCTTTTCCGTGGAACCTACTGCGGATGGGGAGTGATTTGGGGCTGGATGGGGAGTGATTTGGGGCCTAGAGCTCGACGGTGCTGGGGAAGGTAGGTGGGTGGACTCGGTGGTGTCGTTGCTGATTTCAGCCCTTAAACTCTATCGACGAAACCTCTGCCTGATCCCCTCGGTTGCGATTTGAAGGTGCCCAAAGGGGGGTCGCTTGGGTCGCGTCCATGACGGTGGTCCAGCTGGCTAGAGGGGAGCCTCTGAAGATAGTCCGGCGAGCCTAGGGATCCGGAGGCCCCGGGCGGCGCAGGGTGTCAAGTAATCAGGGAGGCTGCTGTCTGCGATCACCACGGCGGTGGTGTGCGGCGCTAGACACGGGACCGGCAGAGCGAACAGGGGAGAGGGAGGAGAGGTGCTGCAGAATGGCGGAGAGTGTCCAGCCACACCGTGCCCAAGCTCCATGCCTCCTTTTTGTTCTGTATGATCGATTTTGCCAAAACTGATGCACCCAACAGGCTGCACAGAGGCACATGCGTTTTGGGGGAAGACAATCTAACTCACCTTTTGATCACCTTTATTGAAAAAACAATAATCTTTTTTTTTGCGGGAGAAAAAACAATAATCTTTGATTACTGAAACTGATCACAAGGTGAGTTACTGATCAGAAGATGAGTTAGATTGTCTTTAGAGCTATTTTTCTTTGGTTAATGAAGTTGGCTCAGATATTGTGTATAAAGAATAATATTAGGGAGTACGGCTGAAGCTTGTGTTACAAAATTGTTTCAATCCATCATAACGTTAAGATTGTTGCAGTTGTGTTCAATTTTAATTGTTCAAAAATTTAGTTGTTACAACCATATATAGATAAATATGGCTTCAAACTAGAACTATCATATATGCCATGTGGTAACATGGAATTTTAATATTGGTTCCAAATTTTATTTTTTCCAGTGACTTTTTGGAATGACGATGGTCTTGGAGTGGGTAGTACGAAATACAATGATGGAGTTGTGTCACTGGGTTGTCTATAAAGCACAATGGTGAAAGAACTGAATTTGAGAGGAATGTAGGGAAGGATAATAGATGACAAATGCAATGGTCAAGAGCATGATATGGTGTTTCAGTATTGCAAGTTAGAACATAAATGCACAGTATTTTTCCCTGCAAAAAACTGTGCACTATTTTAAATACTAGGTGAGAAAAGGAGTTTTGAGAGTCCGTAGCAACGCACGGGTATTAAACTAGTGTGTATAAATTGCTTTATGGACCAGTCCAATCTTATGGTTCGATCGATAATCGGCCCCGTCTAGTTCGACGGTCAGGCTACGCCATTGCCGACGACCTTAAGACCGCGAATAGTGGTGCCCTGATCTCAAGAAATAAGGATGGTGGTGCCCTGGTCTCGAAGAAAAATAATGGTCGTCTCCTTCGCCTCGCCACACTTCAGTGTCGTGGCCTTTTCATCCTTCAAGACTCTGCAGGCATCAATTACTTGTGCAATCCATCAACCGGGCAGATGGCAGCACTCCCACTGGGGCACAGGCAGGAAGAGATTCAGAGAATGTGGCATCAGTCCGGGTGTTACCAGAGCATAGGACTCGGCTATGATGTTCATACCAAAAAACACAAAGCTGTGCGAATCTACTACCAGGGATGTGATCTTCAAGGACTCCCTAGGTCCACGGGATGCGAGGTTTATGTTGTCAACTCCACGAGGCGCTGGCAGCCGATCGGAGACAAGCCGCCAGCTTGGGTAAAGCATGACCGGCCAAGTGTCTTTGTACAAGGCCACGTGCATTGGCTGGCCAAACGGAAGATCAACATCTCTAGAGGCACACCTGCTGAGATGGACATTGTCTCCTTCTCGCTCGCGGACCATACGTTTGGAACCGTGGCGTTGCCACTCGGCATGAAAAGCGAGAGTTTGTCTAAATATGAGTTGGCAGAGCTTGATGGACACTTATGCCTCTTCTCCAATGATGTTTCTCAGTCCTCGTGTTATGATATCTGGCTGCTGCTACCTGAACATGGAGCACACGTCTGGAACTTGCGTTGCCGAATCGACATGAGCAAGATGTCGCCGAGTATCACCGATCGATTTGTAAGATGCCGCCTCCATCCGCTCGCCATGATCAACAATGGTCGTCGCATCCTCCTCGCAAAGCCCGCCGCAGCCTTCGAGCACAACTACTCCTGGATGTGCGCATACGACATAGTGACCGGTGATGTTGAGGACATCTTTAGTGGCAGCAACATGGTCCATCACTGGTACTGGGGCTCGAGAGACGCCGCAGTGTATGACAAAAGTATTATCTCCTTTGTGTAGGGTGGGGTTGTGACGTATGACGGACTAATTGAATTGATTTGAAGTCTTACTTTTTAGTTTATATATGATATAACATTTATGTTTTGAAACTTAATTATTTGTAACGTGGACTAATATTTGACATGGCAGCTATGGCCGTTGTGCGCGAAGTATATTTCCTCTTGAGATATGACTTGTTCTGATCAGTCCAGGTAACTGTTGGTCCAAGTTTCGGTTGATTCACATCTAATTTTTGTGATCCACATTGATGCACTGTTTGTAGAAAAGAGGGTGCGTATTATATTTTAGACATATATTCCCATCCGTACACCTCCGACGGCGACAATAGCAAGATTGCCCTCGCGCTCCCCCTCTTGGCGAGCATGGCCCCCCATCCAAACTACTCCCACGTGCCCCGCACATACATCAGCAAGGGCAAGCCGGCCCTCTTCAACAGTGGCAAGGTCGACGTCTCAAACGTCGGCACTCTCCTCTCGGATGGGGACGGCGGCAACGGCAAGGAGGCGCCCATTTCACAGATGCAAACTTATTTCGTATGACGGGTTACAAGAGATATATATAATGGCGGAAATCTATATCGATATTTGATCCATACCGCAGGGGAGGGGAGGGGGGGTTCGCCCCTCCCCCCCCTCCCCGCCTGCATCCCGGCCCGCGTCCTTTCACTCATCCCAAGCCTCCTGACGATGGGCCTTGCTTTGCTCCAATAGAAGTTGGCCTTACTTTGCAGAAATTTTGGATCTAAATATAACATGGTGGTGGACGATGGTGGCGGTTGTGGTGATGGGAGCGTTGGTCCTTGCTGCGCTGATCATATGGTTCATCGAGCGCCACCTTGCCGCCGGTAAACTATCGACTTAATCTCCAGTCCTGCGGCGCCTACCCCCATGTACCTCCATATATACCCCATGAGGGTGAGAATCGACTTAATCTCCAGTCCTGCGGCGCCTACCTCTATATACCTCCATATAAACCCCCATGAGGGTGAGATCACAACAATGAAATGCAACACGAATATTTTAGGATGATATAGTCTCACGACACCTATCTAGGGTTTGCACTACTTCCACATAGCGCGCCAATCCGGGGAGACAATCTCTTCTCCTTGGGGCATGGGACCCGGTCTCGGTCAAAGATAAATCGGCTCTTTTAGATTAGATTAGACTAAATTTCCAATTCTATTGGTTAGATCCCCTTAGAGCAAGTACAATAGTGCCTAGTCAGCTCGCTATAAGGATTTAAATAATATATTTATGATGAGTTGGAGGAGAGAGGAGATGAGAGAAAAGAGAGGTGGGCTCTCATGCAAGAGCTAGCTCTTGCACGTGCTCTTAGGCACTTTGTGAGTGTGTCAAGTGGGCCATGTATTCATAAAGTTGCACACTTTTGTAGCTAACTATTGTACAAGTTGGCTATAAGGTTGGCTATAGATGATGTGGCAATTTGTTATAGCCGGTTGTTGGCTCTACTATTGTTCTTGCTCTTAGCCAAATAAACTCCTAAATCTCGACCCGCAGATCTCGATGAATTTTAATGCGGAAACTAGATCAGATCGATCTACAGACAACATATGGGCTAGCGGCCCGATGGCTCGGGAGCACAGCCGCACGCTGCCAGCCATGCACCGTAGACAGTGATACCTAGGTAACTAGGGTTTTAGATACCTAGGTAACTAGGGTTTCACCTACCGCTCTGGCGATCGGCGATCGCCGGTGATCGGTGATCAATCTCGGGCCTCCCGATCGATCCTTCTCCTCCGCGCTAGCCAACCGCTCGGGCTGATCAAGGGGCTGGCTGGTCTGGCTACCCGGCCTTGGTAGGTTTTGGTCTAGTCGGGGGGTGTAGATCGGGATCGGATGGCGGAGGCAAAGGAGAAAGGGGAGGCGAGCAGTACGGCGGGGAAGGCTGGAGGACAGGAGCCATCGCTGGAGGAGTTGCTGTGGAGTCTGAACCTAAAGGGGGAGGACATCGAAGGTCTGTTTGTGGCGAAGGATGAGGTTGAATCTCTGAAGGAGGAAGCGAAGTGGATGGCGGTGATGAAGCTGATGACCACCAAACCTTTCAGTGCTGTCTCTCTAAAGAAGACGATGAGGTTCGCCTGGGCTCCGGCTCAGGAGGTGGTGATTCGAGATGTTGAGGAGAATCGATTCCTAGTCCAGGCGAATTGCTTGGGAGATTGGAAGAGGATTACTGAACAAGGCCCGTGGTTATTCCATGATCATGGCCTGCTAATTGAGAAATACGATGGTAGCTGCAGTGTGAAATCGGTGGAGTTGAATAGAATCCATGCATGGGCTAGGATTCATGATATCCCTGAACTTTACCGGAGGAAGAAGTTGATCTGGGGGCTGGCAGGGAGTATTGGGGAAGTGTTGCAGGTGGAGATGAATGGCTCGGGACCGGAGGGAGGTGATTTTGTTCGAGCTCGGGTATGGCTGGACGTGCGTAAGTGTCTGACTCGGTTTGTCTCTTTCAAGCCGGAGGACGCGGCGCCGGTGATCATGCAGGTAAAGTATGAGAAGATACCGCGCTTCTGTGGTGTGTGTGGACTGCTTGGTCATGAGCAGGAAGAGTGTGGTACTGGTGAGCATGCTGATGGTGCATGTGGTTTTGGTAAATGGCTGCTGGCTGATACGCCCTGGAACAAATCTCAGTTATTTGGGCAAGCTAGCCAGACTCCGGGGCGGGATGGCCAAGGCCCAAGGGCGGCAGCCGGAGGACGCGGTGGGGGCGGAAGAGCAGGAAGGAATGGAAGAGGCCGTGGAGGTCGCGCTGGTGGCCTGGAACTGGTGGTTGAAAATCGCAAGAGGACGTCGACAGATGCTAGTCTGACGGAGGTGAGCCCTGTAAAGGACGTGGAGATGGGTGCATCTGGCCAGGAGAAGGTCCTACGATTGCAGTGGAAGGATGGGGGAGTCGCTGAGGACGTTGGCCAGGGGGCGGCAAAGCAGAAGCTGGTTTTTGAGGGAGGGGATGAGTGTAAGTACCCCCCCTCGATCGGGCACTCCTCCCCCTCCCCCGTCTGCTAGGGAGCAAAAAAGACCCAAGAAGCAAGCTACCCCGAGGAAGGAGAAATCTGAAGAAGCGGCCTCCGGTTCGGAGGGCCGCGGGGCGCAATGAGTGTCCTAAGTACAAACTGTCGCGGCATTGGGGGTGCGGCGACAGTCAGGGAGATCCGTGACTTAGTGAAGCGGTATTCTCCATCGATCTTGTGTGTGGTGGAAACTCAGATGCACAAGAATAGTGTTGAAAATCTATCCCGTTCCTTAGGTTTTGATAAGAGTTTTGCTGTTAGCAGTTCTGGTCGAAGTGGTGGCCTCGGCCTGTTTTGGAATAATGAAATAAAAATCGAAGTTTTACCCTACTCACAGTATCATCTTGATGTGATTGTGTTCGAACAGGGGCAAGAAAATTGGCGTTTGACTGTGGTTTATGGTGAAGCGCAGGTGAGCGAGCGTTATAAGACGTGGGATATGCTCAAGTTTATACGGTCATCTAACGACCTTCCGTGGCTTTGTATCGGTGACTTCAATGAGGTGTTACACCGTGAGGAGCATGAAGGAGTTAATGAGCGGAGTTACAGCCAGATGGCTGGTTTTCGTGATATGATTGATGTGTGTGGTTTGTGTGATCTAGGCTACCGTGGAGTACCTTGGACATTTGAGAAGAAGGTGACTCGTGGGTCTTTTTGTCGCACAAGACTTGATCGCGCTTTGGCGTCGCCGTCATGGAGCGAGAGATTTCCAGGCGCAGAGGTGCAGCACCTGGCGTCGATAGCTACGTCGGATCATCTCCCCGTTCTACTCCGTCGGGAGCCAGTTCGGGTGAGGGGATCGGGGAAACGCCCGTTCCGCTATGAGGTAGCATGGGAGGGAGCGGAAGAGTTCGAGAATAAATTAAAAGATACTTGGCTGATGGGAGGAAGAAGCGAGTCACTGGAGGAGCTACAACATAAAATAACAAACCTCTCTGCTGAGATGTTGTGCTGGGGATGTCACTCGGTGGGATCGGTCTAGGCAGAAATTCGATCCTTGCAACAGGAGCTTGAGGCTTTGAGGATAGTTCCTGATCGTACTGGCCCGAGCAGCGCTGAACAGGTGATCGTGGCCAAACTCAACTCTCTGTTGGAACAGGAGGAGGTAATGTGGCGACAAAGGTCGCGAGTCCAATGGCTGGCGGCAGGAGATAAAAATACTCGTTTTTTCCATCTTAGAGCAAGCCAACGGAGGAGGAAGAACCGTATCACAGAACTAGAGAGCTCCAATGGGACGGTGGTAACAGATGGAGCTGCACTCGGAAGCATGGTAACCGAGTTCTATAATGACTTGTACTCTTCAGAAGGGGTGCAGGGTATGCGCGAGGTTTTAGATGCAGTTCCAGTCAAGGTCACTGCAAATATGAATTTGATGCTTGATGCACCTTTCACGGCGGAGGAGGTGAAGATTGCACTTTTCGAGATGTACCCAACTAAGGCCCCGGGGCCGGATGGGTTCCCTGCTCATTTCTTTCAGCGGAATTGGGAGCTGTGTGGAGCAGAGGTTACTAAAGCGGTTCTACGGATTCTCACAGGGGAGGAGAGTCTGGAAGTTATAAACAAAACTTTCATAGTAATGATCCCGAAGGTGGCAAGTCCGAAAGAACTTGGGCAATTCCGCCCAATCAGTCTGTGCAACGTTCTCTACAAGATAGCTTCAAAAGTGGCCACAAATAGACTGAAGAAGGTGTTGCCAGATGTTATATCAGAGGAGCAGTCTGCTTTTGTGCCAGGTAGACTTATTACTGATAATATTATTACAGCTTACGAGTGTCTCCATTTTATGAAGAGAAACAGGTCAAAGAAACATAGATGCTGTGCTCTTAAGCTGGATATGCGAAAGGCATACGATCGAGTGGAATGGAGCTATCTCAAGGAGATTATGTTGAAATTGGGATTCAGCTCTACGTGGGTTGCATTGGTTATGCGGATGGTATCCACGGTTTCATTCTCGGTGTTGTTCAATGGAACTCCTATGGAGGAATTTCGTCCCTCGAGAGGCATAAGACAAGGAGACCCTATCTCCCCGTACTTGTTTTTGTTGGCAGCAGAGGGCCTTTCGTGCCTTTTAAAAAACCTTGATCAATCATCAGCTCTTCATGGTCTTCAAGTGGCCACTACTGCTCCTGCGGTAAACCACTTACTTTTTGCCGATGATAGCCTGCTGTTTTTCCAAGCAAGTAAGGAGGGGGCTCTGGAGATGAGGGAAGTGCTTGATAAATACTGCAGGGCTTCTGGCCAAAGGATTAATATGGACAAGTCCTCTATCTTCTTTAGCAAGGGCTGTCCAGCAGGAGTAAGACAGGAGATTAAGACTGTCTTGGAGGTTGAGCGGGAAACGCTCAATGAGAAGTACCTTGGCATGCCTTCAGATGTGGGAAAATCCAAGGGCGTAGCATTCAAGTACCTTCGAGATAGGGTGTGGAAGAAGGTGTTGGGGTGGTTGGAACAATTGCTATCCGTTGGGGGGAAAGAAAATTTGATCAAATCGGTGGCGCAGGCTGTCCCAACCTTTTCGATGTCATGCTTCAAGCTCCCGCGGGGGCTGTGTCAGCATATTAATTCCTTGATTCGCCAGTTCTGGTGGGGGAGCAAGGAAGGGCGCAGAAGAACTAGCTGGGTCTCATGGGAGACCATGATCCAACCCAAATCGGCGGGTGGTTTGGGTTTCAGAGATATAGAGCTTTTTAACCTTGCTCTGTTAGCAAGACAAGCATGGCGTATCCTACAAGTACCTGACTCTCTTAGTGCTCGGGTTCTGAGGGCGGTATATTTTCCATATGGAGACATATTATCTGCGGAATTGGGCAATCACCCTTCTCAAGTGTGGCGCTCTATTCTGGAAGGCAGAGACGCTTTGAAGATCGGGCTGATCAAGCGCATCGGAGATGGTAGTACAACAAATGCGTGGAATAGCAACTGGCTTCCACGTGATACAAGGCTCCGACCTATTGCACCCCGGAAAGAAGACCCGCCACTACTGGTTTGCGACTATATCAATCAGGTGGTGGCGGAGTGGAATGTACAGAAGTTGGAGGAGTTTTTTCTTCCTGCAGATGTTGAGGTAATCAAAAATATCCCTTTGAGTCATCGTCACCAGAATGATTTCTGGGCTTGGCACTTTGAGAAGAAAGGCATATTTTCTGTCAGATCCTGTTACCGAGCTCTGGCAGCTACCAAGCAAGAGCGAGAGGCATGGTTGGGTGACCGCCCGGGATCATCGCGGGTGAAGGAGGACGAGAAAGCCTGGAAGCGCCTTTGGGGTGTAAAGGTGCCATCAAAAATCAGAATTTTCCTATGGAGACTGGCACACTTATCGCTACCTACAGGGGATATCCGTCAGAGGAGGAACATGGCTCAAACTGCGGCGTGCACGATTTGTGGTCAGGAGGATAGCTGGAGGCATTCGTTGATTGAGTGCAACCTGGCTAGATGTGTGTGGGCTATGTCCGAGCCGGACATAGCGGACCATGTTGCGATATCATCGGAGCCATCTGCAAAGATGTGGCTTTTTTCGATGATTGAGACGATGAAGGAGGAGGACCTTGTTCGCATGGCTGTGACTTTGTGGGCACTATGGCATGCAAAGCGCAAGGCAGTCCACGAGGACATCTTCCAAAGTCCGATGGCTACGACGGGTTTTGTAAATCGGTTTCTGGCGGACCTTGAGTTGAGCAGGCCGGCGAAGCAACCGAAGAAGGTACACAGTCCGAGTCCGATTCGGAGTGCGGTGAGGTGGTTGGGTCCGCCGGCGGGGAAAACCAAGATCAATACCGACGCTGTGATTGCTAAGACTAAGGCAAGAGGAGCTGTTGGGGTGGTTTGTCGCTCTGAAGGTGGTGTGTTCCTAGGAGGGTCGGCGGTTGTGTTTGATGGTGTTACCAACCCGGGAAGCCTGGAAGCGCTGGCGTGCCGTGAAGGATTGGCTCTAGCGGATGATCTTGGCGTTGGACCTCTGCACCTAGCCACTGATTGCCTGAATGTGGTACAGGGCCTTCGTGACGGAGATATGGGGGAATACAGCAGTATCTTGCTAGAGATTAGGAGTATGGCATCTTTGCGTGGAGGAACTACCTTTGGTCATGAACGAAGGGAGTTTAATGAAGAAGCTCACAGATTGGCTAGGTTTGCTTCGTCCTTGCCAGTGGGCCGCTATGTGTGGCTGCTAGAGCCACCGATTGAGTTACAAACTCATGTAAACGCTGTTACTGTTTAATTTGTAGTCTTACCCTCAAAAAAAAAAAAAGCCATGCACCGTAGACCGTACGTGACGCACCGAGGACTCAGGGAGCTGAGACGAAAGATGCCACGCACACGATATCATATACTAGGGCAGCTCGAGGCCCAGGAGCAGAGACTTCCTCAACTACTCTTCGTTGCGAAACAACATTTCATATCTATGGGGCCTCATGAGCCTAACTGCCTAAGCAGCTGCCATCAAGGACACGAGCCCTTCTGCCTAGGCCTCATGTCAACATATGCTGTCCAGTAATGCTACACATACGGGAAAAACTTACGGAAAGATCGACCTCTAGACGCTGATGTGCCACAATACGTGGAACCCAGGTCGATCGATTGAAACGGAAAAAAATTCTCCAATTCCCCATCCCCTTCGATCCCAGGCGACGACCCGATGGTGGAAGTAGCAGGGGCGGCGGGCTCCTCCGAGGCGAGCTCCCCTGTGAATGAAGCGGCAAGATCTCAGTCGCTGGAAGCGCGACAGCTCTTGGTCGTCAACATTAGCACGACAAACTCTACGTCTCCGTTGTGGCCGGCTGGTATACATGGTCGTCATCATCGGCGATGTGGCCAGTTTGTTGTTGTCTTTCTCGTCAACCTCTATGGCTAGCGGCCTTGTGCACGTAGAATAACCTCTGTGATCTGTACGGTTCTTGTAATTTGGATAAAAAGCAATCTAGCGCCCTCCGCCGTACGCGTTGCCTAGTACAGCTTTATCATCGCCATGGGGTTCTCGCCGGTCGTGCAGCTTTGGAGTCTCACCGGGACCTTGCCACTCATGCCGCCAAGGGAGACGATGCCGGTCAGGCCGCCATGGGATGGGAGACATTGCGGCTCGCGTTGCCGTACGTCAGCCCGCGCGCATAGTCGCGTGTGAGGAAAGGAATTATTTTTCGTTCCATTCGATCGACCTGGGTTCCACGTACTGTGGCACGTCAGCGCGTAAAAGTCTTTCCGTAAGTTTTTCCCGTATGTGTAGGTTTATGTTAGACTTTACTCAATAGCTTTCCACGCGCGGAGTGGATGTGTTGGTGTAGCGTTCGCAAAAAAAAAAAAAGTGTTGTGTAGCTGTGTCTTGTTCGTCCCAGCGGCAAGCGAACGAAGCATGTAGATACTTGATGGGCCTCATACGGGGCCTGCTACGGCTCATCGCCCAACAATCCTTGAGCGAAACCTAAGCATCGCAGCGCGCGCGGGCGGCAGGGAGGGGAGACCCCGCTCGATTGGTGGAGACGAGGCCACTACACACGCTCAACCGTAGCCGCTTCATTCCCCACTTCCCGGCGGCCCGCCCCTCACGCGCCGCCTCTCCTCTTCCACCCCAGTTTCGCCTAACCATCGCCGCCGTCGTGTCGTGGCGGGCTCCTCCGCTCCTTCATCGCCGGCTTGCAAAGGAGGCAGCGGCCTACGGTCAAGTCACCGTGCGGCATTCTCGGCGTCCAGCGCGCCTCCGCCGCCGCCCGGTCAACCTCCTGCTCCGGCCCCGACATCCATCCGCCACCTCCTCTGTCGTGCTGCACCTGACGCCACTTCATCTGCTCCCTGTGCGTGCCGGAGGGCAGCCGTCGCAAGTATCGGGTTCGCCGTGGCCTCGGCAGCCTTCTCCTCAAACGGTTCTGGTCAGGCCGTCACTTCGCCTACACCAATATACGAAGGTTCATGTGGGCCTGCACTGAGATTTTTTTTTTTTACAGGGTCTTGCTGAGTTCAGATCAACATCTGCGGATGAAGATTTCTGCTTATTCTTAATCGATGGTCTTGAAGATTTGGTCATGTTACCAGTTATGTTGCATCTGCTTCAAAAGCTTGTTCCTTGCTATGGAAGGCTCTTTTTGTGCATCTCTTCCAACCAATAGCTGACAGATCTTGCTTTCTCGTTGTGGTTCTTCGCAGGTTCTGCTGCTCACCAGCCACTATGATTTGATATTTTGATGTTGATTCGGCAGGCGGTTCTGACATGGCTGGTATATTCCTTCCATGTGTATGGATGTATTGTTTTCTACTGATAATAAAAGCCATGTGCGTGAGTGCTGGTTTCGATGATATCATGTTTTATTGTTTCCCACTTGCCGGTGATGATTAATTACGAGGATGAAAATAATGAACCTCATATTCTAAAAATGTACTCTCTTTTGGTCTTTGAGAACAGAGCAAGTACTGATATTTGTCTTCTGTCATATGTTAGCTGTTGCTTTACTGCAGAATTTAGTTAGTTTAAGATGGAGATTTCCGGAAATATCAAGAATAGGGCGATGCATATTTAGGCATTGAACATTTATCCAGCCAAAACTTCTGTGTAAATATATATAAGATCTGGGTGGGTGACCCCTTTTTATCTCTCTTCAACTCAGCGTTTCCTACTAATCTAAGATCTGGGTGGGTGACCCCTTTTTTATCTCACTTCTTGATTTTCTCTTGCCATTCCTTTACATGTGATTTTGTATTGCAGTCTGTTCACCACATGTAGCTTTTTCTGCTCGTATTGTTAACTCCCACACCTTCGTACTGGTGCTGGTTCGCGCATGAGAACTGCAAGCATCTCGCCGAGTGCAAGGAGATGTCACCCTCATGTCATCTCCCATCTAAAAAACGACTGGTAATGACCTCCAAGTTTTCTTTTCATACCTAGTGCTATTTCTGTTGTTATATACATGCGTACCATTCATAGATTACTCAATGTTCCATAGTCAATGGAAGGGGCAGGAAGGATAGCGTCGATCGAATGTGCTTGCCGGTTTATGTACAGTGCCTTTAGAGGACATGCCAGTGGTCTCTTAGTTTTATATGGAACTTTAGTTATTCAGTTTTCGCAGCAGGCATCATTTTACTTTGATAAATCTGATTGAATAATTTGGCTGACCTCCTTTTTATTTTCATATGACTGGATTTGTTTGATAGAAAAGCACTTCTTTGGTACTAGTAATCCTTGAATGCCGGCATATTATTGGTCATTTAAAGATTTGAATAACAATGTCCTAAACAACCAGGATAACAGATAGCTTGAATGAATGTTTGTTGTAATTAACTCCATATATAATTTTGAGGTAGAGTTCAATCCATGCATGATTTTGCCACTTAATAATTAAATACTTGGGTACATGGAAATGATACTTTTCAGTTCTATGTGCTTATTGTGAAAATAACAACGTCTTCTTACTTTTGCTTTGAGGTTACTGAGGTCCCACCATGTTCTTTTTGTTTGATCTGTACAAAATTGGGAATTTATATTTTGTTTTGGATGTGTTGTACTGAAATTATGTGTCTGGCAGTATGAGCCCATCGCCTGCCAATGAGGCAAACTCAATATTAACTCATGAATTATTCTTATTTTGCAGGAAAGACAAAATTGCACTACGCTTCGCCTTATTTTTAGAGCACAGAGGTTTATTGGAGGTAAATGGCTCCAGCTGTTAACTAAGAAAAAATAAAGTTGAATCCTTCATCTGAAGTAAATTTGTGCCTTTTAAATTTTCTATGATGTGATGTGACCTCTTATTCCTTCTATGGCAAGGATAGGCTACTAAGCTCATAAATTTGCTTTGGATCACTATAGGTGGATGTCCTATTGGCTATTTAGCTTTGGTCGAATCAATTTCTTTCTTGCTATCCTGATGAAACAAAAATACGATGCCATCACATCCGTGATGAGCCATCAGTTAAATCTAACTTATACTTACAAATATTTGTAGGCTACTCTTTATGTTTCCCTTTGCACTCTTTTGTTACATTTATCACATGAAAACTTTGTCACAGTTCTTCTCCTTCTGTGCTTCATGTATTTTAATAGTGAGCCTATGGTGCCTAGATTTCCTAAGCTCGGAGCCCAGCATCTGCTGTCTTCGATTTGGGTAGAACCAAATCTACCAAGAATAAATAAAATAATAGAATACATATTCCTATGTTTTATGTATTTCAGAACGACTGAATATTTTGGCTCTTCAAGAATTTTTAGATGTGTAAATCATGTGACTTAGTTTACATGTTGTTTGCAAGTGGAAGCATAGCATATGTTTTCCTTTAGACCGTTAAGTTCACTTCTCATTGGGCTTGGTTCTTCCGTTGTGCATTCTTAAACCTATCAATGAGAGAAGTTAGCATGTAAAATGTTGAAATGGTTCATGTTTTCATTTAGACCTTTAACTTCAGTTCTCATCTGGGTCCTGGTTCTTTTTCAGCTACTTATGCAAAAGCATTGGCCTGACCATGATATTGGCAAAGGTACCAAAGGTGCTGCTCTATTGGGTAAGTTGCCTTGGTAACTAATGTATTTGTGTACTTCGTTTAAATTTAATATATATATATCCATTTTCTACCTTCAAAATGCGTACTTATTTTGGATAAATGTCGTTAGACAGTTTGTACTACATAAGATTTGAAAATGAGATCTAGGAATTGAGTATGTAATGTAATGTATATGCAGTACATATCCTTTGCTCTTATCCAATGGATATGAATCTTCTGATTTCCTTGTTGTGCTATTGTCCTGCAGGCCTTGATTTCCTGATTGGGTTGTTTGACTGCCCCTTACAGTCCTAGGTACAAGTCTTCTGTTTGCCTGTTCATACTAAACTACTGAAGCTGTAGCATTGGTTCATCATGTGGTTCAGGTTCTTTTTGAAGCTGCTTGTGCAAGACCATTAGCTTGATCATAGTATTAGTGCATGAGAAATACTTTCATCATGCCTCTCTTTTCCTTGTGGTGTGATGTATATGCAGTGCATAGCCTTTGCTCTAATTCAATGGATATGAATCTTCTGATTTCCCTGTTGTGCTGTTGTCCTGCAGGCCTCAATTTCCTGATTGGGTTGTTCGAATGCCCCTTACAGTTCTAGGTATAAGTCCTCTGTTCGTCTGTTCATGCTGAACTACTGATGTGTGTTTTCCTTTTGTTGACCTGTAGCATAATTTGGTTCATCATGTGGTCCTGGTTCCTTTTGAAGCTGCTTGTGCAAGACCATTAGCTTGACGATAGTATTAATGCATGAATACTTCCATCATGCTTCGTTTTTTCTTTCTTTCTTTTATTTTTTATTTTATGTTGTTCTTTCTGTAGCGTACATGTCATTTCATGGAGCAAACGTCAAAGATGCAGCTATATGTGTTGTGTTACTGTGAACGTATCTTGGCCTCAAATGTTTTTGAATGGCTTAAAAAGCCACGCTCTAAAAAAATTAGTACCGTGAACAGAATGTCTAACAGTTATGGTATTTATTTTCCGTCTTAGCAGTACCTCTGTAATAAGAACAACCATGCACATGATAACCAGTAGAGGATTGAGTTCCACAGTTACAAAACCTAGGATTGGTTATATCAAGTCCAGTTTCTTTATATGCCTAAAGCTGATTGTAAAAAGTTACTTCCAATAATACTTGCATTTTGGATTGCGAATAAGTGGAGCTGCAACACACTATATGTGGACATTAAACATTTAATCACAAGAAGAATGTACTTATAATGAGAGGTGCATGGTTTAAACCAACCAGAAATTCTCTACCAATGATAATCTTTTGGCATTGGGTCGAACAGGTTGTTCGACAGAGTAGATGTTCGACAGAAATTGGAAGATAAACGTACACAGGGCAGCCCACTGTATCTCCAATAGGTTCAGACATACTCTAATTCAGCAATCAAATTACGAAGAACCTAAAATAGAGGGCGGCGATGAAAATGAAGAATACGACCTCGAGGGCAATATGGAACGACTCAGGGTACGCTACCACAGGCACCTCTACAAGCTGTGAAGGGGTAGCGAGGGTGTGGAGACGCCAGCTCCAGGGCGATCTCCCTGGTTGTGTCCGCTTCGGTAGGATGTTCAGTCTCCTCTCTGGGTGATACAGGCACATCCCAATGTCCTTGCTGGAATAACTCTGCATCCCCTCATGGAACCTCTCAGCGTCGTCAACAAAAAAAATTCTTCCTCTGGCGCTTGTTTCAATAGCTCTGGAGCATCCCCGTGCCAGGAAGAGTGCCTGATTGTGTAGGTCATGCAGATTCACCCAGGTGGAGCCATCCCGGCATGCGATCTGGAATTGGACCCGGTGCGGCATTCGCATTCTCCTGACCATGAGTAAGTTTCGCCCGGACGATGAGACAAGCAGGTACCTTGCAGCTACCGGCGCACTGGAAGCGGCATTCGCCTGGCGCAGAGAAGGATCACCGTACAGGTTCATCGTCAGGGCGCCGTCCTGGGCCTCGACCGGCTGATACCAGCGCAAGCTCTCGTCTTCTGTGAGAACGGCGAAGTACCCATCTCTGAAGAGGATATCCTCGACTGGAGTCGTCGGAGCCATGGCTCTCCAGCCCTGCCGGTCCTGGACCGCCGTAGGGAGAGGAGGAGTCCAGAACGACATCCCGTATCTCCAGAAAGCGAGGCGCGTCTGTCCGGACGTTACGGCCGCAATCGTGCAAGACTCTGCTCCGCCCTCGAAAGTAAATGCTGAGATTGTACAGGCTTCGATAGTAATCGGGTACTCCTGGTTGCTATCCGGGGTTCTGAGATGGTCCGGAAGAGATCTTGATGCCCCGGAAGAAAGCTGGACCACGGCGTGGCGGGGCGGCTCCTGCCGCGCGACGACGAACCACCCTCCGGGGAAAGAACCGCAGAATCTTGCCCCCATGGCAAGTGCTGCGCCGAGGCCCCTCTCCTCGATCACGCTGTCCTCGAAAATTTGGAAGCAAGAAACACCTTCCCCGGAAGGCATGACCAGCCACGGCACGAGGGGCGGGTTCGCCAGCGCGACGGCGCGCCAGTGGCGGCAGACCTTGCCAGCCCGCGCTCGGTCGGTGGCCGAAGAGAGCGAGGCAAATATCTTTGCAAGGAGATCTCCGTTCATCTGGTTCCACAGGCTCTCCTCGTCGGCGGCGAGCAAATCGCGGCAGGCTGCGGAAGCCCTCACCCGCTCGGCGGCTAGCCAACCGCGGCAGACTGCGGAAGCCCTGATCCGGTCGGTGGCGGAAGGGATGGACTCGAAAATCTTCCCGAGGATGTGGGCATCCATAAGTTCCCACTGCGCCGACATGGCCGGAGATTCGGAGCTCGGCTGTTCTTCTTTATCCTTCAACGGTTGGCCGAACGTTCATCTGGGGAAGAAAGGGGAATTTCGATATGACCGGTTTTTTTTTTGGTAGATCGGATCGGGTATGCTCGACTGGCAAGCCCTATTTATTGCTCGCGTGCGGGACGTAGCTGGGCCGGCCCACCAGCGAGTTAGGACCGGTATTCCACTAGTCGTTTTTTCTGTGGTTTCATAGGTTTTTCTGGTTTTTGTTGCTTTTTATTTGGTCTTATCGGTTTATACGGGGGTTTTTGTGAGATTTTCATTTTTTGAATTTAGTTAAACAGATCAAGCATGGATCTGAAACCACAGAATGCTCAAATCTCTAGAGTTCACAAAGAATTATGACTAGGCAATACCAAATGGGTAGTCCCACAACGAAGACGGTCCGGATATTTATTTATTTTTGAACAGGGAAGGGTCCTAAAGGACCCAGATGCTGCATTAGTTTATAGCGGTGTCGTTACAAATTACAGAGAGGACTTTCTAAAAGTTCATAATTACAAACACATCCTCAGAAAGTGCAAAAAAGACCCTACAACAAATCATCGAAAAGCCATCGAGTCCATCACCACCTTGTTCTCGTCAGAGCTCGCAGACGCAACTAGGAACCTAGTCACCAGGGATGAAACCACTTGAGACGAGGCCGCCAAAGAACGCCACGCTGCAGGAGCTAAGAATGGGCCTCCCCTTAGGCACATTGGCTAGGAGGTTAGAACTGGGTTGATGCCGGCAATCAATCCTCTGATCAGCCGCCCTTCGGCCATAAGAGTCGACGGTTGGCCGACTTGATACCGACGAGGAGCCGTCAAGGATGCGCTCTAGAAAGATGCAGCAGGTGAACTTCCCCGCCGCGCAAACCATCACAGAGCAGCGCCACTGCCAGCTTCAGAGCCATCACCATGATGGCAAAAGAAGAGGGTAGAAGCAGGGGATCTGCAAGAACCTGCGTGACAACAAAAGGCAAGCTTATTGAAGAGGAAGCTTCGATCATATTGGATCTCCAATCCCATCCTCCATGGACAGGGAGAAGGAGATCTTCTCTTCCCTGCCTCAATGCCGCTCGTCGGCGCCAAGAACGAGCTTCGGGAGGGCATAGCGCCAATCGTGACATGGGCAGACACAGATCCACTCCAAGACCTAATTCTAAACCTAGTTCTACTACCGTACAAGGAGATCCGATATCCTAGACCTACTCTACAACCTCCAGCGCAAGCGCTGGTGGCGACAGAGGCTGGATTTGGCCGGGCAAAATCGACTCTCAAGGGGGCAGCGGAAGAGGCTTCAGGAGAGGGAGAGAGGTTTATTTTATTGGTACTAGTAGGAAGTTGGTCCAGATATATAGGGATGCCCATAATCGACTATGGCCTCATCACTGGTGGATTGCACCAAGATGCTTGGGCTGGCTCAAGACTAACTTGGTTCAGCGGAGTCCAAGACAAATACGGCATTGAAGACATGGAATAGAGAATGAGTAGTCGTAGCTTGTTTTGTATAGGGACATTCTCTAGTACATGCAACATATCTCGTAACCCTATGCCACCCATGTATATAAGGGGGTGCAGAAAGATCCATAGAGGCATAGAGCAATAGTCATCAACTCGCCTTAGTGCTAACCCAAGCCTAAGTCGTCTGAGTCTGTTGTAATTGATACATAATCAATAATAGCATAAGTAGGAGTAGGTCATTACCTCCAACCTGGGTATATCGTGTAATCATCCCATTCCTGGTAGCCTCCAGCAACCTCTTTCCCCACCTCATAAGTTGTCTACGATGAATCTGCCGTGACAATCACACGACAAATTAACTACATGGAGAATAATCTTGAATGTAGTAGAGCATATATCTGTAAGAATATTATTACTCCCTTTGGCCACTAATACATCTCGTTGCCCATTCATTAAAACATTTTTACAAAAACCCCTCCCACTTATTAATCTTCCCAACCGACATCCTCTAATCCAAAATTAGAGGAGATGTTCGCTCCGTCCTTCTTCGTCCGTCTTCCCTGCTATGGGCAACTCCCCATGTTGTTCATTTGACGTCATTTCCCCATGGCAGAGGGGCAGAACACGGACACCCCCTAGGTCATTGCCCAGATCAAGTAGCTACCGCGTGCTGCTCTACCTCTCCCCTGCGCTGCCCTAGGCTGCCCCTCCCGTGTGCTACTCTGCCTCTCCTGCACGTACTTCTCTGGCTCTTCGCACTTCCTGCTCTATTTCTGCTCCCTTCATAGTCTGCGTCTGCGGCTCCACTCATCTGCAAGACCACAGGTAGCGCCTGGTGCTACAAAAAAATTCTCCAAAAGCGATGACTACAAGAAGTACAGAGTGCACAAGCACCATATGCGCCCGATCCAAGGTCTTATGTTTTCACCATGGAGGTAGTCCAAGCTCCCAAAACAATGTCTTCATCAACGCCATTGGTAGGCACAAGCAATGAAGTTCGACCTTAGGATTTCACCCTGAGAGTCAAGACTCGGCACTCGATAAGCATGCACCACAAAAATGAAGCCGAGCCTGATCATGCAAGTCGTCAAACACTAGGCACTGATGGCAGCAACTTTGTTCTTCAAAATGCCACTCGTTGGGAATCCAAGCGCAGAGTGATGCAACAAGAGAAAGTTTTCCCACAAGGGTGACTCGGGGATATTATCAAACTCTCGAAGAAGCCTGAGGTTGGTTCCTTTTCTTCGCTCTTCAAACAACCTGCAACAGTGAACAAACAGCTTTGCATCCCCAACTACTTGTGGTGGTTGTCAAGTACAAACAACTTTCAAGATTAACAAAACCAAAGGAAACAGTAGAATAAGGTTTTGGTGATTTTTTGGTTTAAAGAACTGAAAGTAAAACAGTGCAAAAGTAACTAGAAAACTTCTTATGATTAAAAGCTGGACTAGGGATCATGTTTTCACTTGATCTTCCTCTCTCATAAACATGGTGGTAATAAAGCATAAATGAAAAATTAAGAACATGCAAACACACAAGATGTCATTGATAAGCGTAAACATGGGCATCACATCCAAACATAGAGTTGATGCAACCCAACTCATCAATACTCAAGGGAGTCCACCTCAAGTTAAATTTAAGACTTAACAAAGTATTGCATAAAGAACTGTAACATGATGTTTGATATGTTGCAAACGTATCTATAATTTTTGATGCTCCATGCTTATTTTACACCAATTGCTTTATGTTTTTTTTCACTTCGTGGTGTTTTTATGCATTTTCTGGAACTAACTTATTAACAAGATGCCACAGTGACAGTTCCTATTTTCTGTTGTTTTTCTATTCCAGTTTTTACTACAGGAAATATTCTTGGAATTGGACTAAACAAAAGCCAAAGTTCCTATTTATCTGACACGAAGACAGAGTCCAAAGGGGGAGACGGAGACCAGCCAGGAGCCGGCCACACTAGGTGGTGGCGCGGCCCAACCCCTAGCCGCGCCACCCTATGGTGTGGGCCACTCAGGTGTCCTCTGACATCGTCCTTCCGCCTATAATTCACTTCATCGGGAAAACCCTAAATGCCCGAACATCTATCCATGAAAAGTACTGTAAGTCACCACCGTCATCGACCCTAGTTTGGGAGGGTCCAGAAGCTCTTCCCGGTACCCTGTCGGAGAGGGGAATCATCACTGGAGGCGTTCTTCATCGCCATGCTTGCCTCCGAAGTGATGTGTGAGTAGTTCATCTTTGGACTACAGGTCCATAGCAGTAGCTAGATGGTTGTCTTCTCCTCTTTGCGCCTCCATGTTTAGATCTTGTGAGCTGCCTACCTGATCAAGATCATCTTTATGTAATTCTACATGTTGTGTTTGTTGGGATCCGATGAATATTGAGTACTATGTCAAGTTGATTATTGATTTATCATGTCTATGTTATTTGTGATCTTGCATGCTCTCTGTTGCTAGTAGATGCTTTGGCCAAGTAGATGCTTATAACTCTAAGAGGGAGTATTTATGCTCGATAGTGGGTTCATGCCTCTAGTAATCTGGGAGAGTGACAATAACTTCTAAGGTTGTAGATGTGCTGTTGTGATGGTGCAGTGTTGATGTAGAAGTTTTGTAGATGACCGCCTAGTTGGAAACCCCAAAAGAAGGTTATGATGACCACAGCAGCAAGTCTTCCCTCAGTGTGAAACCAAGGTTTATCGAACCAGTAGGAGAAAGAACCAACTTCCAAAGGTTGATGCTCGCTAGCTTTGCGATAGCTCCGGACAATGTATGTATGGTGCCTTGTCCAGGGCTTAGCTTTGCACCAGCAGCAACGTGGAACCTGCACACAACACAACCAAGTACTTTGTCCCAACTTATAGTGAGGTTGTCAATCTCACCGGTTTGCTGTAAATAAAGGATTATGCGTATCGAGTGGTAAAAGATAGTAGTTTGCAAGAATGTAAATAAAGCGAGTAAATGGTAAACGGTAATAGCAATGTAAAAGAATGGACTGGGGTCCACAGTTCACTAGTGGTGTCTCTCCATAACATAAATAACATGCTAGGTAAACAAATTACAGTTGGGCAATTGATATAATAAAGCAAGCATACAAATGTCATGAGGATCACTATGAGATTCACTTGGGCATTACAACATAATACATAGACCGTAATCCAACTGCCTCTATGGCTAATAATCCACCCTTCGGATGTCGTCCGAGCAACCATTGGGTATTAAGTTGCAAGCAACAGATTATCGCCTTAAGCAAAGTGCAAAATGTAAATAATACAAATGTCCTTGAACACAAGATTGTTGTTTTCTCCCTAGTAGCAACAGCACATCTACAACCTTAGAGGTTTCTGTCACTCCCCCAGATTACTAGAGGCATGAACCCACTATCGAGCATAAATACTCCATCTTGGAGTCACTAGCATCTACTCGGCCAAGATATCTACTAGCAACGGAGAGCATGCAAGATCATAAATAACATAGAGATAACATAAAGATAATAATTCAGCAAATCAACTTGACATAGTATCAATATTCATCGGATCCCAACAAACACAACATGTAGAATTACACAACAATGATCTTGATCATGATAGGCAGCCCACAAGATCTAAACATGAAGCACATGGAGGAGATGACAACCATCTAGCTACTGCTATGGACCTGTAGTCCAAGGTAGACTACTCACACATCACTCCGGAGGCAGGCATGGTGATGAAGAAGGCCTCCAGCGGTGATTCACCTCTCCAGCAGGGTGCCGAGAAGAGCTTCTAGACCCTCCCGATCTCGCGTCGACGACGGTGGCGGCTTGTAGTATGTTTCGTGGAAAATTGATCAGGTCTTTTAGGTTTTCCCGTTGAGGGGAATATATAGGCGGAAGGGCGGCGTCAGGAGGTGGACCAGGGGCCCACACCAGGCCCCGACGTGGCTAGGGGGTGGCCCATGCCATGGGGTGGTGTGGACGCCCTCTGGCTCCCCTCCGTCTCATCTTTGGACTCTGTCATGCTTTGGGAAAAATAGGAACTTTGGCTATTGTTTTGTCCAATTCCGAGAATATTTCCTGTGTAGCTTTTCTGAAACACAAAAACAGCAGAAATAGGGAACTGGCACTGTGGCATCTCGTTAATAGGTTAGTTCTGGAAAATGCATAAAAACGCCACCAAGTGTAACAAAACACAAAGCAAATGGTGTATAAACAAGCATGGAGCATCAAAAATTATAGATACGTTTGAGACGTATCATGTTGATACTAGGGAGAAAACAATAATATTTTGTTCAAGGATAATTGTATTGTTTACATTACACACTTTTCTTAATGCAATAATCTGTTGGTTGCAACTTAATACCCAAAGGTTGTTCAGATGATATCCCGAGGGTGGATTATTAGTCATAGATGCAGTTGGATTACGGTACTATATATTATGTTGTAATGCCCAAATGAATGTCATAGTGATCTTCATGACATGTACATGCATTGTTTTGCATTCTTTATTTTATCAATTGCCCAACTGTAATTTGTTCACCCAGCATTTTATATCTTTATAGAGAGACACCTCTAGTGAAATGTGGACCCCGTTCTATTCTTTTACATTTATATTACCAACTACTGCAAGCACTGTTTACTTTCCGTAAGTATTATTTTACTTCACCGCAAATAAACATCTCCTTCCAGACTGTATGTTTAATCCTTTGTTTTTAGCAAACCAGTGAGATTGACAACCTCATTGTAAGTTGGGGCAAAGTAGTTTGATTGTGTTGTGTGCATGTTCCACGTTGCTGCTGGCGCTGACTACGCGCCATCAATTGTCTTCTGGCGCCCTGTCAAAGTTAGGTAGCAACAACCTTCAGAAGTGATTTGTTTCTCCTACTGGTCGATTAAACTTTGGTTTCATACTGAGGGAAAACTTGCTGCTGTGCTCATCATACCTTCCTCTTAGGGTTTCCCAACGGGTCGTGTGATACATCAATGTTGAAAACACAGATGCATCCTTTAAACCAGGGGTCTTTTCTGTCACTGGACTTTTATGCATGGTTAACCATTCTCCCTAGTGAGACAACCATAGAAATGTAAAAACCATAGCAGTTCAGAGATTTCTGTCACTTCCCTAAACCAACTACAAGATTGCTCCAACTAATGCACACATACCCCACGCGCGCCCTAGCATACTAGTGTGATCAAGACTAGCAAACAAGAATGGGGTAACATATACATCTACCCTTACATCAAGGACAGAAACATCTTTGCATCTCATAAATCGTCTCACAAACATAAGAGCCACCACATGGGTAATACAAATATGGTCACAATGATGATAGACAGCTCATGTGACTCTAATCTATGAATGTAACATCCCAAGATTTTATCAAATTTTGGGGAATTTTTTTTGCCTTTGTTTTGCTTGGATTGATTGAAATTCACAAGGAATTAAAACTTTTGAGTTTATTTAAAAGCTCTATTTTGAAAAACTACTTCAAACTTTTCATTATTTCTTGAAGATCATCTTTGAGAAGGACAAAGCACCAAAATATTATTTTCTTCTTTGTTTCGAAACCTATGCAAGACTCATTAGCCTAGGGAGTGTTTACCAAAAAGATTTATATTTATTAAAGATTGCATTTCTCAAAACTAAGTTTGAAAGATAATTTCAAACAGTATTTTATAAAGAAGTATTCTCTAATTCTTAGAAGAATTGTTTCTAAAACCCTAAATTCTATTTCTTTATGCAAGCAAAGCTATTTGATTTAATTAAAGTTTTCCATGGAAATCATGCCCTACTTTTGAAAACTAGTTTCTTATTGGTTTAGAACACTGTAGTGAATATTAGAAGATTTTAGGAATTTCTTTGAATTGTTTTGATGCATTTACGCAAAGGATATTAAATAGACCAGAAATCAGAAAAAGAAAAGAGAAAAGAAATAGGAAAATAGGAAAAAGGCCGCCGGGGACCTATTCGGCCTAGCTCCGAATCCAGCCCATAGCCCACCGGGTTATAACCCGAATCGGTACGAGCGCCTCTCCTCTCTCTCACTGACCACTAGGGTCCACCTGTCATCCCCATACCCTCACCGAGCTCTCCTCCTCCCACACGGCGCCACTGTCCTCCGTCCGATCTCTCCTCCTGCGCAAAACCCTAGCCCCTACTGCAAGTTGAAGCCGCCTATAAAAGCCCCCAGATGCCCTCCGTCATCTCCTTTTCTCCTATCTCGCGAAGGTTCCCACGATGCGGCAGAATTTCTCGCCGAACATCCGCAGACCTGCAAGCGTCCTCGACCGATTTTGTCACCAACGGTGCACTCTAGCCCTCTCCCTCTCCCCTATCTCCTTCCCCTCTCTCCGGCGCTCTCTCTGACATTTTCTTGTGCCAATCCTCGCAGAGAAACAAGCAGAGCGTCGAGTGGCCAAAGCTCATCGTCGCCTGCTCGCCTCCAGTCACCTCCCCCTCCCTCGTCTGGAAACAATCCTCGACGCTGACCAAACTCCTGAGCTCCCCATGTTCTCCTAAGCCTCGTCGTAGCGTTGTCACCATCTAGAACCCACCGGAGCATCACCGGAGTCAACCACCAATGCGCAGCTCACCGAAGAAGATCACCAGAACCCTAGTAGGTATCCTCTCCCTCCTCTTCTTCTAATCGCAACCGTCCGATCTAGATCATTTGGCCCAGACAGATCCACTTAACTGAAGCGGTATGGGCTAATCTGAGGCATCGGATCAACATAAAATCTGACGGCTTCTATTCGTTATCTGCCGGAACCGGTACGCGCCTATAGCGCTGCGCCACATGGCCTTCTCTGATTCAAACCAAAATTCAAAATAGAAAGTGAATTAGATTTGTGCTAAAACTTTGAAAAATAATAACTTTCAAACCATAACTCAAAAAATTACAAATAATATACCAATGGAAACCTTAGAATGTGTAGAATCCATTAGTGCACCCCTTCAATTTGAAATCATTTTCAAATTGAATCAAACATGTCTGTTAGCTTATTTAATTCATAACTTTTGTTCTGTCCATCCAAAAATTACAAATTTGTAGTCTCTGGAATCCTCTGATCATGTATAACATCATAGGATCAAGAAACATCAGAGTTGATACGTGCACACACTTTGTGCATTCAAATTTGTCCAAATCACTAATTTGGTCATAATTTGAATTCTAAAACTTATTTTTGAATGATTCCAATTGCAGTGGCTTTGTTTTACTGCAAGCTATCCAGTAGCATCACTTCCACATTTTATTGAACCACTTCACAATTATTCAAATTCTAATATGATAATTTGAGTATTTCCTATATAGATTAATTCTATTCCTATAACAACAATGTATCTCTTACTTTAGTAAACCCTATGTTCAAAGCTAGCTATCAAATATCATCTAGACATCACCTTGATCTATATCCTGTTCATCTAAACATATTTTGTCTAATTCATATATATTCAAATTGCAATTGTGCTACTTGAGTAGGATATGAATTCATCTCAATCATGGATTCTGTTCTTGCCATTGTGATGTTGATTTAATTCACATCATAGCACATGATCACACTTCATATTGTCCAATGAACCTTTGAACCATAATTCCCAAAGGTCATTCACTCATAGCAAATCCTAAGCTTACTTAATCTTGATTTCATGTATTGAATTATTCATATAGCAAATGAGTTAATTGAGTACTACAATGCTTCATGAATCTTTACCCATTGCCCAAGTGTAATGTATGCTATTTATGAATAATTGTTGTCACACTTATTCAATAGTATTGTTGTTGCACTATTTGACACTTGTGTGGTTTAATTCACATAAGTCTTTCTAAACCTATTCATGCTTTAGTAAAGCATAAAGACTTGTCAATTATATCTTGCTTAATTCAATTCTCTCCAATCATTTAGTGTTTCCCAACTAGCACTCCAACCCATATCTCATAATTCACAAATCTTCTGTCATATCTATTCTAACACAATATCTTGAATAGTTCAAATTGTTAAACAAACACTTTTCAATTGGTTGGTTTGTTTAATTGTGTTGGTATGGTATGTTTATGTTATGTTACTTTGTGCTATAGTTTGTGCGAAGAGCTACGTGCTTAGTTGAGAGAAGAGGAAAGATCGTATTCTTCAAACGGCAAGTGACACACATTTCTTCTACCTATTTTATTACTGTATTAATGTTTTCAGTAGTATGCATGATAGGTGGAATATTCAATTATTTTACAAAATGCTAGATCCTAGTAGTGAGTAGCTGTCCCTAAACTCCACTTGTTAGGATGCTAAAATACCTGAATGTTGATGCTATGCTTTGATCATATGAAAAGTTGTTTTGTGAATAAATTAACAACTTCAACTAAAATGAACTACCTGGTGAAGGGTTTCGCAGCATAGAAAATCAAAAAATTTCCTACGGATGCGAACAAGAAAGCCAAGATCTAATCTAGGAGATGTAATCAACGAGAGAGGTAGATGAGATCTTCATACCCATGAAGAAATCGCACAGCGGAAACGTTCAACAGAACGTGGATGATGTAGTCATACTATTCGTCTCCTCCTCGCGATCCGATCCAACGCCGCAAGTGGCGGCGCCTCCGAGAGATGCACACGTACAGCGCACCAACAACTCCGCCTTCCCGGTCCAGCGAGATATAGTGGAGTGGTAGATGGGATCGACAACACGACAGTGTGGTGTCTATGGTGGAGAGTTTTCGTCGACAGGGCTTCGCCTGTTTGCGTGGTGGAGAAAGAACGGAGAAAGGAGGCTTCAGAAACCGGGCAGCGGCTCCGCGGGAATTAGGTCACACCTAGCCGCCGGCGCACGAGTCCTTTTATAGGTGGAAGCTCCTAGGTTACACAGTTTTTGCGTACGATACAAGTTGGTCGATACCAACAGCAAGATCGAATCTCTACCACCTCGCACGTTGCTTCATACGTAAGTATCAAATCAATCTTTATTGATTAGCAATTCATGTGCAGCATCGCAGCGTATGGCCCATGGGGCTGGCCCACTAGCCACAATGGCCAACCGGCCATGCAAATGAGCCAGGATCCTGGCGTGCCAGCGCTCGCGGCCAGGCGTCTCGGCCGCCGGTGCTTCTTCCCCTTTTTTTCTTTTTCTTTCCTTTATTTATTTCTTCTAAATAAATATAGGTTAATATTTATTAATTAATGCAATCAATAAATATTATATATTTTCTTCACCCGGAACAATTCCGTAACTTTCAGAAACAGTTTCACATATATCTCGAGACTACCCTAGCGTTGATTTGCGTTAAGTGTGTGACCCTACGGGTTCGAGAATGTGTGGACATAATCTCCATTAATAATCAATAGCAGGATCTGGAAATCCATATTGACTCCCACGCATTCAACGATGATCATATCGGATGAACCACGATGTCAGGATTCAATCAATCCCGTATTTGTATTCCCTTCGCCTCGCGATATTTTACTCGCCCGAGATTCGATCGTCGGTATCGGCATACCTAGTTCAATCTCGTTCACAGCAAGTACTTTACTAGTTCCGTAATCCGATATCACTTTATGATTAACTCCTTAACCACGTGCTTACAAGCGGTGTTGATATCGATTACCGAGTGGGCCCGAAGTATATCTCTCCGACTCGGGAGGGACAAATTCCATCTCGATACATGCAACCCAACAAGTACTTTCCGATCACCTGAGAGACACCTTTATGATCACCCTTTCATAGGATGACGTTTGATAACCTCAAAGCTCTCTTCCGGCACTAGGGAGTTGCATTATCTCATGGTCTAAGGAATACAATACTTGACATAGGAAAAAGCTTCGCAAAGATGAACACAATGACACGATCTAATTGCTGTGCTTTATTTGCGTCTGTCCATCACATCATTCTCCTAATGACATGATCTCATTATTAATTGACAACTCATGTCTATGGTTAGGAAACCTTAACCATCATTAATCAATGAGCTAGTCCATAGAGGCGTACTAGGGACACGGTGTTGTTCATAAACCACACAAGTATTAAAGTTTCCGCTTAATATAATTCTAGCATGGAATATAAACATTATCATGAACAAGAATTATAATAATAACATCTTTATTATTGCCTCTAGGGCATAATTCCAACAGTCTCACACTTGCACTAGAGTCAATAATCTAGTTTACATCTGGCAACAATCTAACACCCATGGCATTAAGGTGCTGATCATGTTTTGCTCGTGAAAGAGGTTTAGTCAACGGATCTGCGACATTCAGATTCGTATGTACTTTGCTAATCTTCAGATCTCCATCTGATATATAATCTCGAATTATATGGAAACGGCGGTTGATGTGCTTGGTCTTTGGATGATATCTTGGTTCCTTAGCCAGTGCTATGGCGCCAGTGTTGTCGCACAATATCTCCAGTGGGTCCAAGGCATTTGGAACCACACCAAGCTCAGTGATGAAGTTCCTGATCCAAACTCCTTCACTTGACGCTTCTGAAGCAGCCATGTATTCCGCTTCGGTTGTAGATCCCGCGATCACGCTTTGCTTGCAGCTTCTCCAGCTCACAGCTCCACCATTCAAAATATTAACGTATCCTGTTTGAGATTTAGAATCATCCGGGTCGGTGTCGAAACTAGCGTCGACGTAACCTTTTACGACGAGCTCCTCATCACCTCCATAGACCAAGAACATTTCTTTAGTCCTATTTAAATACTTTAGGATGTTCTTTACGGCTGTCCAGTGTTCCACTCCTGGATCACTTTGGTATCTGCTCGTCAAACTAAGAGCATTGGACACATCCGGTCTAGTACACAGCCTGGCATACATGATAGAACCTATGGCCGAGGCATATGGCACTTTGCTCATAGTATCTCTATCTTTTACCGTAGCTGGACACTGAGCCTTGCTCAATATCTTACCTGACAACATGGGCAATGAACCTTTCTTTGCTTTATCCATTCTGAACCTTTTCAGAACTTTGTCCAGGTATGTACTTTGGCTTAAACCTATTAGGCGTCTTTCTCTATCTCTATAGATTTTGATGCCTAATATATAAGCAGCTTTTCCTAGGTCTTGCATTGAAAAACATTTATTCAAATAACTCTTCACATCGTTAAGCATATCGATGTCATTTCCAATAATCAATATGTCATCCACATATAGTACTAAAAATGTCACCGAGCTCCCACTCACTTTCTTGTAGACACAAGCTTCGTAGCAATTTCGAACAAATCCAAAACTCTTGATCACTTGATCAAAACGAAGGTTCCAACTCCGAGATGCTTGCTTCAGTCCATAAATGGAACGCTGAAGTTTGCACACCTTATTAGCATCCTTAGGATCGACAAAACCTTCGGGCTGCATCATATACAACTCTTCATCAATGTTGCCATTGAGGAACGCAGTCTTGACATCCATCTGCCAAATTTCATAATCATGAAATGCAGCAATTGCTAATAAAATCCGAATGGACTTAAACATCGCTACGGGAGAGAAAGTCTCATCGTAGTCAACACCTTGAACTTGCCGAAAACCTTTTGCGACAAGCCGAGCTTTATAGACAGTAACATTACCATCCGCGTCCGTTTTCTTTTTGAAAATCCATTTGCACTCAACGGCCTTACGGTCGCTAGGAGGTTCCACCAAAGTCCATACTTGGTTTTCGCTCATGGATTCCAATTCGGATTTCATGGCCTCTAGCCATTTCTTAGAGTCTGGGCTCATTATCGCTTCCTCATAGTTCGCAGGTTCATTACTGTCTAATAGCAAGATGGTTAAGACAGGGTTGCCATACCATTCAGGAGTGGCACGCGACCTTGTCGACCTGCAAAGTTCAGTAGTAGCATCGTTTGAAGTTTCATGATCCTCGTCATTAGCTTCCTCTCTTGTTGGTGCAGACGGCACCAGAACAACTTCAGGTGCTGCGCTACTCTCCAACTCGAGAGAAGGTTCAATAACCTCGTCTAGCTCTACCTTCCTCCCACTCACTTCTTTCGAGAGAAACTCCTTCTCAAGAAAGGATCCATTCTTTGCAACAAACACTTTGCCTTCGGATCTGTGGTAGAAGGTATACCCAATCGTTTCCTTAGGGTATCCTATGAAGACGCATTTCTTCGCTTTGGGTTCGAGCTTGTCCGGCATCAACTTCTTGATGTAAGCTTCGCATCCCCAAACTTTAAGAAATGACAACTTAGGTTTAGCACCAAACCATAGTTCATACGGTGTCATCTCAACGGATTTAGATGGTGCCCTATTTAAAGTGAATGCAGCGGTTTCTAATGTATAACCCCAAAATGATAACGGCAAATCTGTAAGAGACATCATTGATCGCACCATATCTAATAGAGTTCGATTCCGGCATTCAGACACACCATTGCGCTGTGGTGTTCCGGGTGGCGTGAGTTGCAAAACGATTCCGCTTGCTTTAAGATGCGTGAGAAAATCATAACTCAAATATTCACCTCCACGATCGGATCGTAGAAATTTAATTTTCCTGTTACGATGGTTTTCCACTTCGTTCTGAAATTCTTTGAACTTTTCAAACGTTTGAGATTTATGTTTCATTAAATAGATATACCCATATCTACTTAAGTCATCAGTAAATGTGAGAAAATAGTGATATCCACCGCGCGTCGAAATACTCATTGGTCCGCACACATCGGTATGTATGATTTCCAACAAGTCCGTTGCTCGCTCCATTATACCGGAGAACGGGGTTTTGATCATCTTGCCCATCAGGCATGGCTCGCACGTGTCAAATGATTCAAAATCAAGAGATTCCAAAAGTCCATCAGAATGGAGTTTCTTCATGCGTTTTACACCAATATGACCTAGACGGCAGTGCCACAAATAAGTTGGATTATCACTATCTACTTTGCATCTTTTAGCCTCAATGTTATGGATGTGTGTTTCATTACTTTCGAGATTCAGAAGAAATAAACCATTCACAACAGGTGCATGACCATAAAAGATGTTATTCATATAAATAGAACAACCATTATTCTCAGATTTAAATGAATAACCGTCTTGCAATAAACACGATCCAGATATAATGTTCATGCTCAACGCAGGCACATAATAACACTTATTAAGGTTTAAAACTAATCCCGAAGGTAAAACTAAGGAGAGCGTGCCGACGGCCATCACATCAACTTTTGATCCATTGTCAACGCGCATCGTCACCTCATCCCTTGCTAGCCACCGTCTATTCCGTAGCTCCTGTTTCGAGTTACAAATATTAGCAACTGAACCAGTATCATATACCCAGGCACTACAACGAGCGCTAGTAAGGTAAACATCAATAACATGTATATCAAATATACCTTTAATGGTGCCAGCCTTCTTGTCCGCTAAGTACTTCGGACAGTTGCGCTTCCAGTGACCCTTGTCCTTGCAATAGAAGCACTTAGTGTCCGGCTTAGGTCCAGACTTGAGCTTCTTCTCAGCAGGGGCAACGCGCTTGCCGCTGCCTTTCTTGAAGGATCCCTTTGCACCCTTAGCTTTTTTGAAGCTAGTGGTCTTGTTGACCATCAACACATGATTATCTTTCTTGATATCCACCTCCGCAGCTTTCAGCTTAGCGAAGAGCACAGTGATCGTATCAGTGGAACCAATTTGATTATGAGTAACCACAAAACCTTTGTAGCTAGGAGGGAGTGATTGCAGAACTCTGTCAATCTTGAGCTCTTCTGGAATCTTGCAGTCCAGTTGCTCAAGACGTTGAGTGTAGCCCGACATCTTAATGGCGTGCTCACTAACGGAACTCCCTTCCTCCATCTTGCAGTTAAAGAACTTCTCAGAGATCTCATATCTCTCAGAATGGGCTTGAGTCTGAAACATGGTTTTCAGTTCCTCAAGAATCTCATAAGGCCCACGGTACTTCTCAAAACAATTTTGAAGTTCCGGTTCCATAGAAAACAACATGGTACTCATAATCGCATCACAATCATCTCTGCGAGCATTGAAGTCAGTAAGTTCTTCAGTTTTCGCTGTTGCAGCAGGGGTGTCACCTAGCGCTTTCTCAAGTACATAGGCTTTTTGTTCGCCGGTGAGAATGATTCTCAGATTGTGGAACCAGTTGGTGAAGTTAGACCCATTGTTCTTAAGCTTTTCTTTCTCAGCAAACACGTTGAATTTGAAGTTGGACTTAGCCATTTGATCTACAACATTGCAAGTACAATTTTAGTGTAACATCCCAAGATTTTGTCAAATTTTGGGGAATTTTTTTTGCTTTTGTATTGCTTGAGATGATTGAAATTTCATAGGGATTTAAAACTTTTTGAGTCTAATTGAAAGTTTTATTAGAAAATGTTTTAAACTTTCTACTATGTTCTTGAAGACCCTTTTTGAGAAAAGAATCAATTATCAAAATACTTCTTTTCCAACCTTTATTCAAACCTATGCAAGTTTGCTTGCAAAGGAGTGAATCCCAAGGGTATTTTATTTAGTGAGGATTGTATTTCAAGAAACTAAGTTTGAAAGATAATTTCAAACATTATTTTATAAAGGATTATTTCTTATTTTCAAAAGATTTATCTTAAAATCCTATTTAGCTTTATGCAAGCAAAAAAACCATTAGGCTCAACCTATATTTCTATTAAAAATCTTGTTTTGATTTTTGAAAACTTGTTTCCTACTGACCTAAAACCTTGCAGTGGTTTTTACAAAATTTCTGAAAGTGGTTTGAATAGATTTGGAGCATTTTTGCAAAATCTGTGAAAGAAATAGGAAAAATAGAAAAAGAAAAGAAGCAAAGAAGAGAAAAATATGAAAACTGACCCAGGGAAGTCTTTCGGCCCAACTCCAGAAGCCAGCCGCGGCCCAGTATCAAACCCGAAGCGGTACCCCCTATTCTCTCCTTGCCTCGCTGACGTGTGGGCCCCACTAGCCAGGCCACGTCACCTTCTTCTTCCCTGGACCGCAAATCTCGCCGGAAACCGACCGAGCTCGCCGTTAACTCCCCTCTTCAATTCCCTTTACTGCCTTGCCCGTTTCTTCCCCGAGCCACAACTATAAAAGCCCTACCCCTCCTCTCCAATTCCCCTCCTTTCCCCGAGCCAGAGACGCCGCCAGGCCGGCGAATTTACTCGCCGGAGTTCGCCGTTGCTGCGGACAAGAACCTCGGAATCCGGTGAGTGCAGACCATGCCGCGCTCCCTCTCCTGCACTGGAACATTTCCCCTTCTCCGGAGCTCACACTGATACTTTTCCTTGGTCCAAACGAGCAGCAGAATGAGCTCATCAACGCTCACCCGAAGCTCACCGCCACCATATCCCCTCCAGCCATCACTCCGCGCCACCGGAGGAAGCAATCGACGAAACCATCTACGCCATCGAACTCTCCTCGTCTCCCTGATCCTCGTCCACACCTTCGTCTTCGTCGAAGACCTCTGGAGGCATCGCCGGCGTCCACCTCTGGCCGTACCTCGCTGGAGACGGCCGGGAAACCTTAGCCCCTCGGTGAGCTCTCTCTCTCCTCCTCTGTGATCCGTTAGATTCAGATCCTGTGGCTAGGATAGATTAACTTAAACCGAATCAGTATCAGATCTGGGCCATTCAGATTAGTTTGATCCAACGTCCCACAACGTCGATCCGACCGAAACGGTACCGGCCAATCAAATCACGCCGCGTGTCGGCCTCTGGTTAAAACAGAAATTCGAATTAGAATTTCAAACCAGATTTAATCCCAATCTTGCAAAATTCATATCTTTTGATCTGTAGGTCCAAAAATAGCAAATGATATACCGTTGGAATCCTTCAAACCTGTAGAATCCAGTAGTGCAATAAAATCTCATATTTCATGGGCTCAATTTGAAACTATTTCCAAATTGGGATTGAACCTCCTGTTAGTTTGTTTAATTCATATCTTTTGAACCAAGAGTCCAAAAATTACAAATTTGTAGTCTCTGGATTCCTTAGAACTTGTAGAACACCATAGGATCAAAAAAAATCCAAATTTGATACGTGCACACACTTTGTGCATTCAAATCTTCTCAAATCACTATTTTGGCCATATCTTGAGTTCAAAAATTTATTTTAGAATGAATCCACTTGCAATGGCTTTACTTTACTGCAAGCTATCCAGTAGTATCACTCCCATATCTGATTGAAACACTTCACTATTATCCAAATTCTAATATGGGGATATGAGTAATTTCCATTATAAGAATAAATCCATTTCCGTTCAGTAATGTTTCCTTTTCTACTTTAGCAAATCTTATGCTCATACCTAGCTATCAAATATCATCTTGGGATCACCTTGATCCAATGTCATATCCATCTAAGTACATCATGATTTGTTCACACAAATTCAAATTACAATTGGGTTGTTTGAGTAAAGTGTGATACCTCCAATCTTAGTTTCTACCTTGCTACTATGGTATTGATCAAATCAACAATCATAGTACTTAACCCAATCCTATCTACTCATCAGGAACCTTAAGCCATATTTCACACATCACCTATACCTATCCTATATCTATAGCCATTTATTCATGTCTACTTAACCTTAGCCTTGCATAGAATTATTCAATCAACAAATGAGTTAATTGAGTAACTCAATGCTTCACATTTTCTGACCCATTGTCTAAGTGTAAAATATACTATTTAAGAATAATTGTTGTTACACTTATTCAATAGTATTGCTATTGCACTATTTTGTCTCTTATGTGAGCTACCCACATAAGATATTCCAAGATTCAATATGCTTTGATAAAGCATAAAGATTTCACTCATTATACTTTGTCTAATTCATATATACTCAAACTGCAATTATGCCACTTGAGTAAGATATGATTTCTTCCCAAGCCTAGATCACATTAATGTGGAGCTGTTATAACCCATACCATAGTATGTGTTATACACCATGTTGATCAACGAACCAATTGAACCATATCCCCAAATATCAACCATTTATACCCAATCCAATGCCCACTTAGTTTTGTTTTCATGTATTGGACTATTCAACTTGCAAATGTGCTATTTGAGTAGTACAAGCATTCTTAAAGTTGCCTAGACCATTTCCCTCTCAAATCATACTGATCCTTCCCAACTAAGCCCTCAATTTCATTCATGATCTTTTACCACACCCTCCAAATCACAACATCTCAATAAAGCTAAATGGCTAAACAAATACCTTCGATTGCTTAAATTGTTTGTTTGTGATTGTTTGGAGTGTTTATGCCTTGTTCCTTCTGTACTATAGTTGGTGCGGAGGACTACACGCTTAGTTGAGGGAAGAGGATCATCGTGTTCTTCAAAAGGCAAGTGACACACATGTCCCTTACCCATTTTACTTATGCATTAGTATATTCACCTCTTGTAGTATGCATGATAGGTGATTTATTCAACTATTTTATCAAATGCTTAGATCCTAGTAGTGTGTAGCAATCCCTCAAACCCCACCTGATAGGATGCTAAATACTTTGAGAAATATGGATGCCATGCTAAGATCACTTGAAAAGTGTTTTGTGAACAAGTTAAGAACTTCAACTAAAATGAAACACCTGGGTGGATTGGTTTGATAAGAGGAGGCGAGGTAGGTGGGTTCTGGGACGCATGCCTTGTTAAGAGGATGTGGGAACAGAATACCGCTCGGGATGTCCACCCAGGAACAAAGAGATGGCTATGTCTTCCATGCTTAGTGTACTTCCAGTGCAACCTTATGACATTATGGGCTCTGTCTTGACTGATTGGAATGTGGGAGTGCAACTTGTCGGCAAGAAGTGGTGGTAGTTGAATTGTAGGTTGGGAGCGGAGCTTGCCAAGTTAGTTGCCCTCTCCTTCTAAAAGGTCTCGTTTCATTTTATGTATGGGCATAAAATGAATCGTAAGGTGAAAGTGCACAACCCTTGCAAGGTGTTTAAAACTAATCGATTAGCCGTGTCCTCGGTTATGGACAATTGAGTCTCTAGACATGGAATGTACGGAATAATCTCATCACCGATTTTGAATGACTAAAATCTGTCTAGAAACCCCTAGGTAGGAACTAAGGACCATACATTCCGAGGGGTGGTGGTGCCTGAGGTTCCGACTTTGTTGAATTTCGCCCAGTGCTACATGCCTAGCTAGTATGTGGCAATTGGGGGTTATTTCGACCCTTGAAAATATAGAACTTTGAAAGAAAAACTTTGAGAAAAGAACTATAGGATAAAACTGGCTTTATGCAAATCAGCCTATGAGATCCACCAGCCAAATACTCATTTAGATAGACTCCTCACAACATCCACCAAATATGTGTCATTTGCCAGTACATGAATGTACTGACCCCTTTTGGGGCTGCATATTCGACGTGCAGGTTTTATTTCGAGTAAGGACCGAGATTAGGATCTCGAGCTTGCATTCCAACATGGCTGCTTGTGGCGCGTGATGAAGATGGAGGCTCCTTGCCACCTTGTTATTTCCGCTGTGTAATTTGTAAGATTTAAATACTTTGTATCTGGATCCGCGTTGTAATCTTGATACTATGCAATGAATATTTCATTTTGTTCTGTGGTGCTATCATTGATCCAGGGAATAGCACTTAACACAGATGTTCCACCTTGATCCCAAGGTTGGGGCGCTACATTTAGACTATGTTCATGATAACTAGTTCAACTTAATCAAATTACTAGATGAACTCCCACTAAATTCAACATCCCTCAAGTTGTTTAGTGAACACGATCCAAATTCACCACACCTAATCCGATCTTCACGAGAAGAGATGTGGTTTCAATGGTGGACAACTAAGTGTCGATCATATCATTCATATGACTCATGTTTAACCTTTCGGTTCATGTGTTCCGAGGCCATGTCTGTACATGCTAGGCTTGTCAAGTCAAACCCAAGTATTTCCGCGTGTGCAAAACTGGCTTGCACCCGTTGTATGTGAACGTAGAGTTTATAGCACCCGATCATCACGAGGTGCTTGAAAACGAAGAACTTTCGCAACGGTGCATACATGGGGAGAACACAATTTTATCTTGATTTTTAAGTGAGGAATCATCTTATAATGCTACCGTCGCGATCTAAGCATAATAAGATACATAAAAGGATAAACATCACATGCATATAATTTTATGTGACATGGTATAGCCAATCTCCGCGCAATGATCTCCATCTTGTGCGCGCCGGCATGATCTCCATCACTCCACCATGATTGCCTCCACCACGAATAGCAACTACAACTATTGCTAACTACTTAGCGATAAAGTAAAGCTATTACATGGTGTATAAGAAGTTGACTCGCAGGTCATACACAATTATAAAGACAACCATATGGCTCCTGCCGGTTGTGAACTCATCGACATGCAAGTCGTGAAAGATTACAAAACATGATCATTGCATACATCACATATATCACATCACATCTTGTGGCCATACCATATCACAGAACACTTCCTGCAAAAACAAGTTAGACGCCTCTACTTTGTTGTTGCATGTTTTACGTGGCTTATGGGAGTCACAAGTTAAGAACGATTCTTACCTACAGAAAGCCACAACGGTGATATTATGGTTGCTAACATCCATTGTAAATCTCATGATTACTATAGTGAGAGAAACTGGCATCCACCAGCCGCATGTGTGGAACAAGCCACATGTCAAGTGCGGAGCCGGTCTCGCGAACGAGGTCGCGTAAAGTTGGCCTGGAACGCTTCGATCTCACTATGCCGTGCCATAAGAAATACAAAACAAAGAGGTTTGCAACAGAAAACATCAACGCCCGCAACAAGCATGTTGCGTTCTACTCGTGAAACACATCTACGCATAGATCTAGCTCTGATACCACTGAAGGGTTTCACAACATAGAAAATCAAAAAATTTCCTACGGATGCGAACAAGAAAGCCAAGATCTAATCTAGGAGATGTAATCAACGAGAGAGGTAGATGAGATCTTCATACCCTTGAAGAAATCGCACAGCGGAAACGTTCAACAGAACGTGGATGATGTAGTCGTACTATCCGTCTCCTCCTCGCGATCCGATCCGATCCAACGCCGCAAGTGCGGCGCCTCCGAGAGATGCACACGTACAGCGCACCAACAACTCCGCCTTCCCGGTCCAGCGAGATATAGTGGAGTGGTAGATGGGATCGACAACACGACGGCGTGGTGTCTATGGTGGAGAGTTTTCGCCGACAGGGCTTCGCCTGTTTGCGTGGTGGAGAAAGAACGGAGAAAGGAGGCTTTAGAAACCGGGCAGCGGCTCCGCGGGAATTAGGTCACACCTAGCCGCCGGCGCACGAGTCCTTTTATAGGTGGAAGCTGCTAGGTTACATAGTTTTTGTGTACGATACAAGTTGGTCGATACCAACAGCAAGATCGAATCTCTACCGCCTCGCACGTTGCTTCATACGTAAGTATCAAATCAATCTTTATTGATTAGCAATTCATGTGCAGCATCGCAGCGTATGGCCCATGGGGCTGGCCCACTAGCCACAATGGCCAACCGGCCATGCAAACAAGCCAGGAGCCTGGCGTGCCAGCGCTCGCGGCCAGGCGTCTCGGCCGCCGGTGCTTCTTCCCCTTTTTTTCTTTTTCTTTCCTTTATTTATTTCTTCTAAATAAATATAGGTTAATATTTATTAATTCATGCAATCAATAAATATTATATATTTTCTTCACCCGGAACAATTCCGTAACTTTCCGAAACAGTTTCACATATATCCCGAGACTACCCTAGTGTTGATTTGCGTTAAGTGTGTGACCCTACGGGTTCGAGAATGTGTGGACATAATCTCCATTAATAATCAATAGCGGGATCTGGAAATCCATATTGACTCCCACGCATTCAGCGATGATCATATCGGATGAACCACGATGTCAGGATTCAATCAATCCCGTATTTGTATTCCCTTCGTCTCGCGATATTTTACTCGCCCGAGATTCGATCGTCGGTATCGGCATACCTAGTTCAATCTCGTTCACAGCAAGTACTTTACTCGTTTCGTAATCCGATATCACTTTATGATTAACTCCTTAACCACATGCTTGCAAGCGGTGTTGATATCGATTACCGAGTGGGCCCGAAGTATATCTCTCCGACTCGGGAGGGACAAATTCCATCTCGATACATGCAACCCAACAAGTACTTTCCGATCACCTGAGAGACACCTTTATGATCACCCTTTCATAGGATGACGTTTGATAGCCTCAAAGCTCTCTTCCGGCACTAGGGAGTTGCATTATCTTATGGTCTAAGGAATACAATACTTGACATAGGAAAAAGCTTCACAAAGATGAACACAATGACACGATCTAATTGCTGTGCTTTATTTGGGTCTGTCCATCACATCATTCTCCTAATGACATGATCTCATTATTAATTGACAACTCATGTCTATGGTTAGGAAACCTTAACCATCATTAATCAATGAGCTAGTCCATAGAGGCATACTAGGGACACGGTGTTGTTCATAAACCACACAAGTATTAAAGTTTCCGCTTAATACAATTCTAGCATGGAATATAAACATTATCATGAACAAGAATTATAATAATAACATCTTTATTATTGCCTCTAGGGCATAATTCCAACACCTGGGTGGATTGGTTTGTGATGGAAAGTGAAGTAGGTGGGTCCTGGGGCACATGCTAGGATGGATGTGTAGCTCAGGATACTGCTCGGGACGGCCACTCAGGATTAAAGAGATTAATATGGCTTCCATGATTAAAGTACTTCCAGTGCAACCTTATGACAATATGGGCTCTGTTTTGATTGAGTATGATTAAGGGTTCAGCCATAGGGTACTGACAGCAGGTGGTAGCATAATATAGGGGGTACGGTCAGATCCAGATGGTTGAATGCTTTTTCGGAAAGGTCTTGTCTGATTTTATGTATGGGCGTAAAATGAGTCTTAAGGTGAAAGTGCACAACCCTTGCAAGGTGTTAAAATCTAATCGATTAGCCGAGTCCTCGGAATGGACAATTGAGTCTCTAGCCATGGAATGATTGGAAGAATCTCATCACCATTTCTGAATGCTTTAAAACTTGACTAGCAACAATCAGGAGAAGCTCAGGGCCATACACTCCGAGGGGTGGTGGTTTCTGTTGTTTCAAAAACTATGTTGAGTTTTGCCCAGAAACTACATGTCTAGCTAGTATATAGTGTATGGGGGTTATTTTAGCCCTTCATAAATAAAATTTTGATGAAAAGGATTTTGCAAAGATTATAGGATAAAATTGGCTTTATGCAAAACTAGCCTTTGAGATCCAATAAGCCAGATATCATGTAGTTTAGTCTTTTCACAAATGCCACCAGATATGTGTCATTTGCTAGTACGTTGTTGTACTGACCCCTTTGGGGCTGCATATTCAAACGTGCAGGTTTTTATTTGAATAAGGAACCAGGAGTAGGATCTCGAGTCTACATTCCAACATGTCTGCCTGTGGCACTTGATGAAGATGGAGGCTCATTGCTACTATTCTTCATGCTATGTAATTCGTAAGGTTGAAGACCTATGTATCTGGATTTACGATGTAATATTGATGCTATTGCAATGATTACTATATTTTGTACTATGGTACTATCTACTGATCCAGGGAATGGCACATTAACACAGGAGTTCTGCCTTTAGCAAAAGGTAGGGTGCTACAATGAAGCACGAGAAAGAGTTTGATACAAGTTACTTACACCGAGGTTGGAAAAAGTGCTAGGCGTAAGCGAGGCATTTGGCATTCGCCTAGTTCCTAGGCAGTGCTTAGGTGTTCTAGGCGTCGCCTAGGCGGTCACAGTTTTCATACCATCAAGCGTGTATATGGGCTATTATAGTGAACATGCATTAGTTTATAGCATCTAAATGAGTAAACTATGAACAACTACCATTAGAATATGGCAAATCCGGCTTGTTAGTGCAATATGGCGTAATTTCTTGTTGGGTGAGCCTATTTCTTAGTTGCACTGCCTAGACTTCCGACAACGCCCTAGGCGAGGCGTTGATGCATGCAAAATACATGCATGAACTTTGTAGTTTATTGATGCATATTCCTACATATTATAATGTTATTAGTTGTTATAATCATGATTTGCAATGATTTATGGGGATTTTTCATTGATCCCCCTTATTTTTGTTATAACTCTGCGGAACAGGAAAACCTTGTTTCATGTTACATTTTAGGAACCTTCCCGAACTCAAATTGACCTAGGATTTTTTAGGCGTTAATATTTTATCAAGAGAACCATATGGAGAAGAAGAAGTCAACGAGATGGGCCCCAGAGGCCAAACGAGCACAGGTGGCGTAGGACCCTGGCCTGGCCGCGCCACCCATGCCCGTTTGGGCCCCGGAGCTCCGATGTCGTCCATCTTCGTCTCCTGACGCTCAGCTTGACCTAAAAACACATAAATAAAGGCCCCCCTCGGTGTTCCCGAGAGGAGGCATCAGAGAAACACAGAAACTAAGGTTGTTCCAGTGAAGATTGGAGGGGGAAACGCTACCAATGTTGCTCCCAAACGCTTATCCACCCTCTCCAACGTCAACACCATCATCATCGCCATGAAGAGGGAGTAGTGCACCTCTGGACTATGGGTTTGTGGCAGTAGCTTTGTCTATCTCTCTCTTATGCTTCAATGTTTAGATGTCATATGAGCTGCCCAACATGATTATGGTGCATATTATGTAATTCCTTTGTGGTAGATCTTTATTTTATCGGATGATCAATGAGATGTGATATGTTATTGTGTTCTTGATGTATGAGTAGATGCATATTACTACCTCGTTCTGTATTACTTGTTCTGATCCAACATGTATGCGAGAGCACGAGAGGGGGATGGTGTGTATTAGATGGAGTAACTAGTTAGTAGTGATTGGATAGTGGCAGTATTTATTATTTGCTATGGTATTTTACCTTTCCAAGGTTACCTCACTAGGGATAAAGAGAATGCATGTGCTATAATTTCTTAGTGACAGCTAAGAATCCTGAGAGATATTCATAGGCATAGTTCTATTGTGATATGTCCAAACGATAGCATATTTGATATTTAACATCATGTCAAAGTCCCTAAGGCTATACTCTGTTAATTCTTAATACTAGATTGCTTGAAGTGCATTCCTATCTAGTGGAGTATAAGTAAGATGTGTTGCATCATCTTTAAATTAGGAAATAATGCCTATATAAATATTATGAAGCATAATAAAAATCATGTCAATGTTTCAGTTATCCATCTTGCCCTTAATGCCACCACAACTTTATGAGAGAGAAGACAAGTGAACCCATGAACCCCGGTCCAGTTTTAACTATAAGAAACACTTTTCTGACATATTTATCTACACTTTTATTTTCTACATTAATTAAATCCGAAAATACAAAAACATATTTACATTCTTGCATCCACATATAAAACCCAAAAATACATTTACCGCATTTTATTAGTTGGATTTTAGCTTAGTTTACCTTTCCCACATCATATTTACTTCATTGCATTGTTATTTATTTTATTGTATATCATATTTATTTTACTTACATTCACACATTGTGCTTGACAACCACTCGGTGAAGTTGGGGACACAAGACAAGGAAATTGTTTTGTAGGTTGCTTGACGGAGAAAGATGAGAGATTTTTTGACTGTTCCCTGAGAGTTTGATATAAACCCCGAGTTTCCTCGTGGGGAAAATTTACTCTTACTACAACACTCTACACTTGGAGTCCCAACGAGTTGGCACCTTTGCTTAGTGTCATCAGGTGTTTGTCCATCGAAGCGTGCCTAATCATTGCCTTGGCGTCACCTTTTCCAACACTGACTTCCACAATCCCCATAGTCCAGGGGGTGTACTACTCCCTCTTTATCATGTTGCCAAAGGAGATAATGTCGATGGAGTCAAAGGGGCAACTGAGAGTGGATTCGGGAGCATCTCCCTTCCTATCCGCACCGTCTTTAGATCCGTATGGTGTGTTCTGTGTTTCTCCGCCGCCCCATCGTGAAATCGCTAGACGGGGGTATATATAGTCGGTTTTAGGTCAATACGAGTCCATAGAGTCCAAGATTGCATGAAACAATGCATGAGGGGGAAAGTGGGCCCCACTATGCGGCCAGTGGGTGGGCCCTTATGGTCCCCCCTCCTTCCTGCCTTGTTGTGTTACCTGTTAACTTCTTCTCATGGTCTTCTATTTCCCGAAAAAATAACATGGCAAAAAGATTGGGTCCGTTTGACGTACGGAAGGTCCCTGAAAGTTAAAAAAACTTACAAAAATAAGGAAATCTACTTCGCAGTGTTAAAACCAAATGAAAGGGGATTTTTTAGAAAACCCCTAGAATCAATGGCAAACAAGTCTAGGTCCTCTTAAAACTATAAAATAACTAGGAATATGATCAAATAGACTACAAAATTCATGGATGCATTTTACATGCATCAGGCACACACACAACATGTCCAAAATGGACGGGAAAGCCCAGCAAGCCAAGTCCTGTCAACAGCCTGTGAAGCAAAGCCTTCATCGCCACAAAGACGCCCTCCCACATTAGTGGTCCTCAAATCATGGCCACCATGACATTCTCCACCTCTGTGTACACCATGGAAATCGAGACACCTGATACGTCTCAAACGTATCTATAATTTTTGATGCTCCATGCTTGTTCTTACACCATTTGCTTAGTGTTTTGTTACACTTCGTGGCATTTTTATGCATTTTCTGGAACTAACCTATTAACAAGATGCCACAGTGCCAGTTCCCTGTTTTCTGCTGTTTTTGTGTTTTAGAAAAGTTACACAGGAAATATTCTCGGAATTGGACGAAACAAAAACTAAACCTCCTAATATTTACTGAAGCTTCCAGAAGACCGAAGAGGAGATGGAGAGGGGCCACGAGCTGGCCACACCATAGGGCGGCGCGGCCCAGCCCCTAGCCACGCCCACCCATGGTGAGGCCGCCCTGGTCCACTTCTGACGCTGCCCCTTCGCCTATAAAGACCCCCCGACGGGAAAAACCTAAACACCTAATCAATTTTCCAGAAACACATCGCGATCCGCCGCCATCGTCGACCCGAGATCAGGAGGGTCTAGAAGCTCTTCCCGGGACCCTGCCAAAGAGGGGAATCGCCACCGGAGGTCTTCTTCATCGCCATGCTTGCCTCCGGCGCGATGAGTGAGTAGTCTACCGTGGACTATGGGTCCATAGCAGTAGCTAGATGGTTGTCTTCTCCACCATGTGCTTCATGTTTAGATTTCGTGAGCTGCCTTACATGATCGAGATCACCGTTATGTAATTCTACATGTTGTGTTTGTTGGGATCCGATGAATATTGGTGTTATGATTAAGTTGATGTCTGAATATTATCTTATGTTATCTCTATGTTGTTTATGATCTTGCATGCTCTCTGTTGTTAGTAGCTATCTTGGCCAAGTAGATACTAGTGACTCCAAGAGTGGGTATTTATGCTCGATAGTTGGGTTCATGCCTCTATTTAATCTGGGGAGTGATAGAAACCTCTAAGATTGTAGATGTGTTATTGCCACTAGGGAGAAAACAACATTCTTGTGTCTAAGGACATTCGTTTTGTTTACATTACACACTTTGCTTAATGCAGTTATCTGTTGTTCGCAACTTAATACTCGAGGGGTGTTCGGACGATATCCCCACAAGTGGATTATTAGTCATAGATGCAGTTGGATGGCGGTCTATGTATTTTTTTTGTAATGCCCAAAGTAAATCTAATAGTGATCCTCTTGACATATGCACGTTATCTTTATTCTATCAATTGCTCAACTGTAATTTGTTTACCCAGCATGTTGTTATTTATCTTATGGAGAGACACCACTAGTGAAATGTGGACCCCGGTGCAATTTCCTTTACATAGCTATCACATGTTTACTTTACTCGCACTGTTTAATTTCTTGCATACTACTATTGCTTTCCACTCGATACGCTCATTTCTTTGTTTACAGCAAACCGGTGAGATTGACAACCTCATCGTAAGTTGGGAGCAAAGTTCTTGGTTGTGTTATGTGCAGGTTCCGCGTTGCTACTAGTTGAAGACGCGCTAACAAGTATCGATTAACGGCGCCCTTGTTGGAGTGTCACTAAGCTAGCAAGCATCACCTTCTGGAGTTTGGCTTTTTCCTACTGGATCGATAAACCTTGGTTTCTTACTGAGGGAAAATTTGCTATTGTGCTCATCATACCTTCCTCTTGGGGTTCCCAACTGGACGGTGATCAACATCAACACCGTGCCGCATCAAGCTAATTTTCTAGCACCGTTGTCGGGTATTGAAGAAGAAGAAGCTCCCACGTCAACTACATTTTCCCACGTCAACTACGTGCCAGCAGCTAATTTTCTAGCGCCGTTGCCGGGGAAAAAGAAGACTTCTGCAAGGGGAGTTTCGCACGCACATCCTTTACTTTGTTTTAAGTTTTGCTTTACTTTATTTTTGCTTGCATCATTTTATCAAAAACACAAAAAATTAGTTTTCATATAGTTGTTATTTTTACTTGTCTGCTCTTAGCTTTGCTAGAATGGCTACTCCTGAAAACACCAAGTTGTGTGATTTTACTAGCACTAATAATAGTGATTTTATCTGCACTCCTATTGCGCCACCTGCTCCTGCTGCAATTTTTTATGAGATTAAGCCTGCTTTATTGAACCTTGTTGTGAAAGAGCAATTTTCTGGTGCTAGTATTGATGATGCTACAGCTCATCTCAAGAATTTTGTTGAGCTATGTGAGATGCGAAAATATAAGGATGTAGAGAGTGATATTATTAAGCTTAAGTTGTTTCCTTTTTCTTTGAGAGGAAAAGCTAAGGATTGGTTGCTATCTTTGCCTAAAAATAGTATTGATTCATGGGCTAAGTGTAAGGATGCTTTTATTGGAAGATACTATCCTCCTGCTAAGATTATAGCTTTGCGTAGCAATATTATAAAGTTTAGCCAATTTGATAATGAACATGTTGCTCAAGCTTGGGAAAGGACGAAATCTATGATAAAGAATTGCCCTACTCATGGACTGACTACTTGGATGATTGTCCAAACTTTTTATGCAGGACTAAATTTTTCTTCAAGGAACCTATTGGATTCAGCTGCTGGAGGCACTTTTATGTCCCTTACCTTGGGCGCCGCAACAAAGCTTCTCGACAACATGATGGTAAATTATTCTGAATGGCACACCGAGAGAGCTCCACAAGGTAAGAAGGTAAATTATATTGAGGAAACCTCTTCCTTGAGTGATAAGATTGATGCTATAATGCTTGTGCTTTCAAATGATAGAACTCATGTTGATCCTAATAATGTTCCTTTGGCCTCTTTGGTTGCTCAAGAAGAGCATGTTGATGTAAACTTCATTAGAAATAATAATTTTAACAACAATGCTTATAGGAACAATTTTGCTAGTAACAATTATAGGCCGCATCCTTCTACCAATGGTAATGGTTATGGTAACTCTTATGGTAATTCCTCCAACAACACTAGGGCTGCACCCTCTGAGCTTGAAGTCATGTTTAAAGACTTCATCGGTAAGCAAACTGCTTTTAACAAGTCTGTTGAGGAAAGGTTAGGCAAAATTGATATTCTTGCTTCCAAAGTTGATAGCCTTGCTCATGATGTTGAACTTCTAAAATTAAAAATGTTGCCTAATGAGGTTAAGGAGAACAATACTTTTGCCACTGCTAATGCTATCCAAGTTAGAATTGATGAAAATGTTAGGATGTTAGCAGAATTGCATGCCAGGTGGGAAAGAGAAGATGAGATGGCTAGAAAGATCAAGGTATGTACCATTACTACCTCTAATGATGTTGTTCCAAATGCTAGCAATCCTCTTACTTTGATTGGTGTAGAGAAAACTCCCCACTCCTTGTGTTAAAAAGCCCAAAACTGCTAAAACTTTTTCTCAAGAGAGTGCTAAATTTTTTTGGAGTGTGGGAGATGATAACTCTATTTCTTTTAATGATTTTGATGTTGATGGTTGCAATATATTTGAAGTTATTTTGTTCTTGCAAAAGCTTGCTTTGAGTCCCAATGCTAGTTCTATAAATGTTGCTTTTACTAAGCATATTACCAATGCTCTTATGAAAAATAGGGATGAAAAGTTGAAGCAAAAAGCTTCTATTCCCAAGAAGTTAGAAGATGGTTGGGAGCCCATCATTGATATGCATGTTAATGGTTTTTATTGCCATGCTTTATGTGATCTAGGTGCTAATATTTCTATTATGCCTAGAAAAATTTATGATATGCTTGATTTACCACCGCTTGAAAAGTGTTATTATGATGTTCCTATTGCTGATGTTGCTAAGAAGAAACCTCTGGGAAGGATTAATGATGTTCTTATGATGGTTAACAATAACCTTGTTCCCGTTGATTTTCTTGTTATGGATGTTGAATGCAATGCTTCATGTCCTATTATTTTGGGAAGACCCTTTCTTCGAACTGTAGGTGCCATCATTGATATGAGGGAAGGCACCATCAAATATCAATTCCCACTAAAGAAAGGTATAGAACACTTCCCTAGAAATAGGAATAAATTACTTTTTGACTCTATTCTTAAAGCAAATTATGAACTTGATGCTTCATCGCTTGATATTACTTGTATCGCACTTCCTGCGCCTAGCTCAAAGGCGTTAAAGAAAAGCACTCTTGGGAGATAACCCAATGTTTTACTTTTAGTTCTTTTTCTTTTATTTGAGTCTTGGAAGTTATTACTACTGTAATAACCTCTCCTTATCATTTTTATTTCATTGTTGTGCCAAGAGAAACCTCTAATTTGGGTGAGGTAAGATTTGGGGAAGTTGCTGTCCTGAAACAGATTTTGGTAATGCACCGTAAAAATTCTTGAAAATTCTCAGAATATCTGTTTGTCGTGAGATTTATTGTGCATATGCCCCAGGTTATATAAAAAGTTTCATTAGTTTTAAACTTTTTGATTTGAGCAACAGAAAACCCTTTAAAAAATCGACCTTTGTCAGCTGTTCTGTTTTGACAGATTTCTGCCATTATTTGTGTTTGCCTCTTGATCGCTTTCTTTTTGACTCCTTTTGACCACGGAACTTTTGGGGAAGTTGCTACAGTAGTATATGCTTTATATGTGGTTGTTTTGAGTTGAAATCTGAAGCAAAAAAGGGTTGATTCATTAATATGCTTACACTAATGTTGCTAATAGAATTGTGTTGAGTTTTGTATGAAGGAAGTTTTCAAGTGTAGGGATTGGAGAATGATGAGATGAGTTGAAGAAGGAAAAAAGCTCAAGCTTGGGGATGCCCACGTACCCCAAGAAATATCCAAGAGGTACAAGCGTCAAAGCTTGGGGATGCCCCCGAGGCATCCCTTCTTCATCGGCAAAAATCAGGTCACCTTTCAACACACTATATTTTTATTGCTTCATGCTCTATGCATTTTTCTTGGAGCGTCAGTTGCTTTAGTTTTCAGTTTTGTTTAGTTTTGTTTTCTGCAATAAATGGTTGGACCCCAACAAATTTCTTTTGGAGAAGTTGCCTTGCTTTTCAATTGCCAAGAACACTCCATTTTTCACTCTTATCGTTCAACGAGTGTTCTCTTTTTCTGCTACTGCGTTTAGCTTTCATTTTTCGCCTTGATTTTTGTTCAGATATTGTTTTATCTTTGCATCAAGGTGTATTTGGACCTCTGGTCCATATTGGTATTCATCAAAAGAGTTATTTCAAAAAGGTTCGAATGGTGTTGGAAAAGAGAAAAAATTTCATGCAAAAAAGTGGTACAAAAAGGAGCTTGTTTAGACTGCGGCTTAGGCTTTTGCATGTCGTGCTTGATATCGTTTTGATAGTATGCTTAGTGGTTTTGTTGTAGCATGACTTGTCTCAAATGACTGAGATTGCTTAATGAGCCTTTAAAAAAAATCATGCGTTGTTTTTATTATTTGGAAGCATTAATTTTGTTTTCTCCTTGATGCTTTATTTGGGTTGACTTGGCGCATGCTCACACATGTTTGACTCATACAAAGTCGCCATGAGCCTCTATAATCATTTAGTTTTTGACTTTTGATGCCATCTTATGCTTCTTTTAATGTTTCTTTGTCGCTTTGCATGATTATGGCCGTTATTGCTCTGTTAGTTGGTCGCTCCTAGTCTTTTGCTAGCCCTCATTTTGTACTGAGTATGAGCTCTACTCGTGCATCCAACTCCTAAAAACCAAGTTGTTCCAATGTGTCCACCATACATACCTATTAGAAATTTGCTATTCCAAAGTATACTTGACTTGCTTTTATCTATCCTTCAAATTAAACTCTTTTTGGTGTTATGCGAAAATTGGTCAGTAAAGCTCTCACGAACCTGATGGCACACTTTACTTTTCTCGCTTTTAAAATTTTGACATTGTGGCTCTCTTATGTTGAGTTGTTATGCTTGCAAGTTGTAAGTTGGAAATTAGCTAAACCATGCCGTCATGGGGTAAGCTTTCAACATTGCACTTCTTATTTGAGTTGATATCGTGATCTTTTGTTTATGGATACTCGCGATGTGAAATAAGTTGGGAATCTTGCGGGATCATGGAGTTTTTATATGTGTTAGGGAAATGCCTGGCCGCTAATCTAAGTCGTGCATAATTCATGGTGGAAATTTATAGCATGCCCATAGTGGACATTTGACGACGCATCTCAAAATAAAAAGCTATACCAATGGTAAATAAAAGAGATGTTGAGGTTTTCTTGTCTTGTCATTTTGATGTGGGCTTGTTCCATATCATCGGGCAGGAGGTACCCCGTTGGCGGTTCTCGATGATACACATATATTTATAATGACAAGAGCTTGCTTGGGACTCTAAGTCGAGTAGCATGAGGTTTGGGTATTCATACTTCACGGGACACGAGGTTTTCAACTTATGATTTGTCAAGCATATGCTTCATAATTGTACTCGCATTAACTTTAACCATTCAAGATGCCTATGATGGGAGCAATGAGAGCTCAAAGCTAGTAAGTACCATAATTTTTGAAGGTTTATAAAACTCACAATCACTGCTTCCCTCTGCGAAGGGCCTTTCTTTTACTTTTATGTTGAGTCTCCACCTTCTACCTTTATGCACCGTCTAAGAGAGCATAGTTGTCATTCTTAGTATAATGTGCATTGTCCCAAAGTTATCATTGATTGATTCATGATTTTGGTTTCACTTGTTCTTAAATTATTTGTATCTAGTCGCCCTCTTAAACTTGAAGGTGTCCTATGCATTTATGTTTTGCTATTCCATGAAGGACAAGCTGAAAACCATTTGCTATGTTTTTCCTTATGATTTGAACACATGTTTGCCTTTCATTGTTTCATTTTCATGATCTTTAGTTTGTGTTCTTATTCATGTTATAAAATGGTTGCTAAGTTTCTTCTATCAAAATTATGTCTTTCATGTCAATGTTTTAAGTTCTTTTGATCCCAGCACTCAATGCTTACATAGATGATCAAGATTATGTAGGTGCATGTCACCTCAAAAATTATTCTTTTGTTATCACTTACCTACTTGAGGACAAGCAGGAGTTAAGATTGGGGATGCTTGATACGTCTCAAACGTATCTATAATTTTTGATGTTCCATGCTTGTTCTCACACCATTTGCTTAGTGTTTTGTTACACTTCATGGCGTTTTTATGCATTTTCCGGAACTAACCTATTAACAAGATGCCACAGTGCCAGTTCCCTATTTTTTGCTATTTTTGTGTTTCAAAAAAATTACACAGGAAATATTCTCAAAATTGGATAAAAAACAAAAACCTAACCTCCTAATATTTACTGAAGCTTCTAGAAGACCGAAGAGGAGACGGAGAGGGGCCACAGGCTGGCCACACCATAGGGGGGTGTGGCCCAGCCCCTGGCCACGCCCACCCATGGTGAGGCCACCCTGGTTCACTTCTGACGCTGCCCCTTCGCCTATAAAGACCCCCCGATAGGAAAAACCTAAACACCCAATCAATTTTCCAAAAACACATCGCGATCCGCCACCGTCGTCGACCCGAGATCGGGAGGGTCCAGAAGCTCTTCTCGGCACCCTGCCGGAGAGGGAAATCACCACCGGAGGTCTTCTTCATCGCCATGCTTACCTCCGGCATGATGAGTGAGTAGTCTACCTAGGACTATGGGTCCATAGTAGTAGCTATATGGTTGTCTTCTCCACCATGTGCTTCATGTTTAGATCTCGTGAGCTGCCTTACATGATCGAGATCACCGTTATGTAATTCTACATGTTGTGTGTTTGGGATCCGATGAATATTGGTGTTATAATTAAGTTGATGTTCTGAATATTATCTTATGTTATCTCTATGTTGTTTATGATCTTGCATGCTCTCCATTGTTAGTAGCTATCTTGGCTAAGTAGATACTAGTGACTCCAAGAGGGGGTATTTATGCTCGATAGTTGGGTTCATGCCTCTATTTAATCTGGGGGAGTGACATAAACCTCTAAGGTTGTAGATGTGCTGTTGCCACTAGGGATAAAACAACATTATTGTGTCTAAGGACATTCGTTTCATTTATATTACACACTTTGCTTAATGCAGTTATCTGTTGTTCGCAACTTAATACTCGAGGGGTGTTCGGATGATATCCCCACGAGTGGATTATTAGTCATAGATGTAGTTGGATGGCGGTCTATGTATTTTGTTGTAATGTCCAGAGTAAATCTCATAGTGATCCTCTTGACATATGCATGTTATCTTTATTCTATCAATTGCCCAACTGTAATTTTCTTACCCAGCATATTGTTATTTATCTTATGGAGAGACACCACTAGTGAACTGTGGACCCCGGTCCAGTTTCCTTTACATTGCTATCACCTATTTACTTTACTCGCACTGTTTACTTTCTTGCGTACTACTATTGCTTTCCACTCGATACGCTCATTCCTTTGTTTACAGCAAACCAGTGAGATTGACAACCTCGTCGTAAGTTGGGAGCAAAGTTCTTGGTTGTGTTGTGTGCAGGTTCCGCATTGCTACTAGTTGAAGACGCGCTAACAAGTATCGATTAACGGCGCCCTTGTTGGAGTGTCACTAAGCTAGCAAGCATCACCTTCTGGAGTTTGGCTTTTTCCTACTGGATCGATAAACCTTGGTTTCTTACTGAGGGAAAATTTGCTACTATGCTCATCATACCTTCCTCTTGGGGTTCCCAACTAGACGGTGATCTACATCAACACCGTGCCGCATCAAGCTAATTTTCTGGCACCGTTGCCGAGGATTGAAGAAGAAGAAGCTCCCACATCAACTACATTTTCCCACGTCAACTACGCGCCAGCAACACCGACATGTCACATGGTGTCAACATATGGCGGAGCTTTGTGTCACGCCCACTTGAAGCGGCACCGACTAATAGTATGGAAGCACCCGGCCAGATTCCACCGGATATAGATATCCATGGATCATTGTGCCAATCTATGGATCTCCGGTGCAGAGTTCTGGAACATCTTGATGAACAGATCGAGGAGGACCAATCAAGTAGATTGTTCCCTTGTCGTGAGAAGAACACTTGGACCGCCACCTTATTCGAGAAAGACCGGCAGGCCACCATTCTGCCGATCACTTGCATGTGGCTAACGGGCGATAGAAAGGCAGAGGAGGGGATGTGGGATGACAACTCCCGTATCCATGAGCATGTCGACCCTGCGCAGAAGCAATAACCGAACAAAATGCATCCCCTAGACTCCCCCTAATATCCCGCAAGTGTAGCAGATCAATTCTAGCACTTTGAAATAGAAAAGGTTGTCAAACTCACGAGAAGCTGAAGGTATTGGTTAGAAAACTCAAGAAGTAAATGAAAGATGCAAGGATTTGTGTTTACTAGATTATGGTTTACTAGGAGCTAAACTACCAATGTAGTAAAAATGAAGTGAAATGGAAGCAAGTGACGTGAACCCTCCTTTTCAAAGAAAGCCAATCCTCTATGTACCAAGATGACAAGCTTGGGATGTGTTCTGATATGTGATAGACGTTCCCAAGGGCGGCATAGATTTCATGACATAAAAATTTCTAAAAAAGCATGATAAGTATCTTGTCAAATTTTATTCTCATCAGATGAAGCCTAAATTAGGTGCAACCATTTACATGAGCAAACACACATCTTATGGTTGTTCACAAGGCCATATACATGGGCAAACAAGGGAGCCATTATGATATAAATGTCCAATTGTTGCCTTAGGTTTACTAACCCCTAGTCATATAAACCTCCTAATGTAACTCTAAAGATCCGGACAAGGTTTCTATCATCTCCAGCTATCTTTACTTCCTTCGTTATATTTAGATGAAACCCTATGAGATCATATAGGTGAAGTAACACACAGTCAACATTTGTATGTCACCATCACAGAACCACCTAAAAGCATAAAACTTGACCAAATACTCATAGCATACTATACAGGGCTGGTCCTGAGATTTTGGGGGCCCAGGGTGAAACTATAATCTGGGGCCCATTGGTATAATTTTTTTGAACATGCATGTATTAAATTCCATTAATAAAGATTTAAATTGTACTCAGTAGCATAATTCATGTAACAATAATATTGTATACATCTTACCCTAAAATTGCTCCTGAATTCCTAGATGCAAAGTCAGTGGTGATGGAATATATATCAATCTTATCCAATAACTTCTTCTAGATACATCGAATTGCCAAACCATTAAACCTCTCTAGGGACATTGTAGATGTCAAATAATTCTTCAATAGTTTCAATTGCAAAAAGCTTCTTTCAGCTGATACAACAGTAACAGGCATAGTAAAGAAGATCTGACAAGAAATAGAAGTATTAGAATAACAATCCGCTTCTCTGGAGAACTCAAAAATCTCCATAGCAGACATTCTTCTATTTGGCAACGTCAAGTGCAAAACACTTCACTCAAAGATTAGATCATTTAACTCAGCATAACAACAACGCCTTGATAGAATGTTTGAGCAAATGTAGTGCATCGATCTTTTAGTTGAGAACCATCCAATGACTTCAAATTTGTTGAACACATTAAAAACCCAAATATATTTTGAATGAATGTAGTTCTTAAAATCTATGCGTCAATGATGTGATTACCATATCAACCATGACCAAAAAATAGTTAACTTCAAAATTCTCCTCAACTTGCAAGATTGCTTCCTCACATTCAACTTCATCAAATTGCTTAATTTGTCCTAGAAACATGACGCTTTACAGGAAATGATGATTCTACACCCAATTCAGATGCAGTGTCCTTGAAATATTCAAACTAGAAGCAATCCTTCATTACTATATATAGGTGTGAAAGTACATGTGTATACCTTCTATTTGCAGTATTGTAGACTCAACACACATGGATGGTGATTGCAACTTCTTGCTCACTATGTTTACCGCAAATAGAATTTCATGCCAAGTAACTATACCAAAAATAAACTCAAAGGAAGCACTTCACATGATTTTTTTTGCATCGCTCATATCCTTGGGCTCGGTATCACCATATCCACTTAACTAAAGAAGTGTGGAGCTTAACTGAGGATCTATATATCGAATTGCCTTGACACTTTTGATCTGACTCTCCCAACAAGTATTAGACAAAGACTTCATAATTAAACCTTCCACATGGTCAAGCAAAACATTCCATCTTTTGGTCAACCCAGCAAATAAGACATATATCCGTTGCACAATTCCAAAAAAAGAAATAGCTTCACCACAAGATTTAGCCATATCACAAAGAGAGAGATTAAGACTATGGCAAGCACATGGCAAATACAAAGCCCTTGGAATAATTTGAAGCAACCTTGTTTGCACTCCCTTGTGTTTTCCTTTCATATTGGAGCCATTATCATAACCTTTACCGCTAATTTCATTAATAATAAGACCATATGCATTGATGGATTCAACCAATACATCGAAAAGCCCTCCACCAGATGTGTCATTCACCACCAAGAAATCAAGAAAGTACTCCTCAAGTTTTTTGGGCATCAGACATATTAACACATCGAACCAACAAACTCATTTTCTCCTAGTGACTCACATCCGGGTTAAAATCTAGAATAATCGAGAAATATTTTACCTCTTTGACTGCCTCCGGAATAGTCAGTGTAATGCTAGAAGCCATAAGAGAAATCTACTCGTCCTGAATTTTATGACTACGATAATGATGATGATTCTATTTGTTTTGAATCCTTCTAAGGTGTTCTTGCATTACCAAGTCAAATTATACAACCATATCAACATAAGCTAAGAAATTACCATTATGATCATTGTAAAGCTAGTCATTGGATCCTCTAAACACCAAATTGCGCTTACCAAGAAAGTACACAATAGCAACTATTCTTAGTAAATCTTTCCTTATGCGCTCCTTCTCTTTTGTGATCTGGTGATGGACTCCTTATCATAATTTCATGTTTGCTTAGCCTAGTTCTCAGTTAATTCCAAGAGATCATGCTGGTAATATGCTCGACACTGCCTTCATGTTCTTTGAGTCTCTTAGTGATATGTTTCCAATCTATAAAATCCGCCATGTCCCAAAGAACTCTTGTAGTTGATAGGATTGAATAACTTACAGGATTGTCAACATTTTTTGAATAAACTAATCATTTTCGATCGTGTACCTATCCGTTCCTCATATTTCATGAGTAGTGGGCATATAAAAAATGTCTTGATTTTTCAATGAGTGGAAAGTAATATTTTATTCTCTAGTAGGCCCCTTGTCCACTAATGTCTCCGTTGCTTTGTTATCAAGTATAGCTCCAATTTAGCGGGTTATATATCTCCACACTAACCGGTTCCTCATCAACACTAGGAAATTTAGTATGAGATGAACTAAATTTGGGCTCATGATCACTCAGATTGTTGTCTTCTTGGTTGTTCTCAATGTTGTCTTTAGGGACCTCATTGTCTTGATTAACATCACTTTGTTTCCTTATGATAACTAGTGCCAACTCATCTGGATTTCTCGAAGTACTCATGTTACTCTTCAAAAATTTGTGAAGAGATCTTCTCAGTGATTCTATCAACTTTTGTTTTTGTTCTCTACTCTTCCTTTTGGCACTACCGAACATAGGTTTTTTGGGCGACATAATGATGTTGACTCGATTGTAATGCTAAAAATAGAAAGGAAAGCTAATAAAATTTGGCAGAGAGCTATAAAAAATAGACTACCTATGTCTCTACTAGAGATTAGAGAATTAGAGAACTGGAGAGAACTAGAGAATAGGAGAGATTAAGAGAACATGAGAGAATTCAAAATTTCAGATCCCCAACAAGTTCGAGGAACAGGGTGGACTGAATCATGTCTAAAATTGGATGAGTTTGATTCAGTCTGAAATTGCCAGAAATCTGGGTCGACTGGTTCGAGGAATAGGGTCGAGGCTCGAGGATCGACATTCCAAGGAATGAGGTTCGACGATGGATATATATCTCTGATACGCCAATTAGGAACATGGGTCGAGATCCAATTAATTTTTGGTCGATGACCCCAGTTCTATGAAATGGATCCTGCCCAGAAGCATGGAGGGAAATACAAATATCACACCCAAAAAATTCAACTCCAACTTAGTAAAAATATCGCAAAAGATAAAAGAGTGCAAATAATAGTCATTGAAGATATTGGGCCTTAGTTCAGTTGTAATATCCCAGGATTAGAGGTCATAAAATAGAGGCAACAGATGTGTGCATTGCATTTCATGCATAGAAAATCCGGGTAATTTTCACGCATTTAAATAAAACCTATCAAAGTGATTGGAGTTTCACTTAAGTTGATGGAATTGAAGTAGCTCATCAATTGAAGCGCGATAAACTTCAATATGACCTTTGTTAAAATCCTTGGTTTGGGTAGTGATAGTCACAACAACTAAAAGAGATAAGTGAGGTAAAACTAAAATTCTTGGCACACCATTTTAGGACCAAATATCTATTCATACCAAGATCATCATGGTATTATATAACCCTACTTATTTCATGCTAAAGAAGTATAAACAAGTCTTATTTTCAAATCCTTATTTATAATTCATGCTCAAACACTCAAATCCATTTCTCTTCTGAACTAGAAGAGAGAAATCATATCTATTTAGTGTTACTATCATTTGATGGAATAGAACCTTAGGATAATTTGGAAACTGAGTTGTAGGAGAGTTTAACCTAATACCCAATTGGTTAGTAGAGATTTAACAATTTGGGGTGAGATTTAAACCACAAGGATATTAGAACCATACTCAGGAAGTGACCAATACCTAGACCTATGAAATGGAGTACATCCTGTATGAACGACACAATGGGGAGATTATATTCTTAATCTCAAAAGGTTGGTACAATCTAGATTAAACCCTTGGTAGAGGGAGTTGATGAAGGAAATAGTATGATCATGTCTAGTATATGATTGTGCTTGTTGATGAAGATAATTAGGTTAGTATGAGACCTAGTTTGATAAGCAGATATCATTCTTCATAAGATAAGAATAGGAGAGCTAAGTAAACACATCTTGTTGTAGGTGGAGAAGATCATGAGCTTACTCCTTAAAGATATGGCTTAACTTAGAACCTTTGCACACTAACCCTATTTGGGGTAATCACTACCTTCTATTTAGAGTGATACAATCTTATTCAACTCCATGTTCTTCCATCTGATCAAGGGATTCCTGTCAAATGAGTTATTCTAGTGATAAATATCACTTTGTGATTATAAGCCAATCCAATAAGCTATTCTGTTCCACCCAATATTTGTGTCTACCCTATAATTCTTTTGGTCAAACCAAATCTATTACCCATGATCAAAACCCATACTAAGGTATAGTTTGACCATGGTCTCAAATAACTGAAATCTTTCCTATGAGGATATATGTTCTATTCCCTAATAGTGGAGGTAAATAATCAAGAAACCATTAATGCCTTGGAATAGCCATGGGGCATTTTCATGTGTGAAACATAAGGAGCATAACAATATGTTTATGGAAACATATGTCTAAATTCAATAACTACAAATAATAAGTTTCCTTCCATTAAAATTCAAATCATAGTTTATATATACTCACTAGGAAAATTATTCAAGTCCCAATGTTCTTTTAACATTTCATGTGCTAATGCACATACATGATATAGGTAATAACACATATTGGGACCAATTATATCATTTGTATATTTTAGAACACTCCTACATTCAAAATCTGCAAAAACAAATTAAAAATTGTATTAGAAATAACAAAACAGAAAACAGGAAATAAAAGTAAAGTAAAGCAGCAGAAAAAAGAGAGGTAAGGCACTTACCTGGCCGCAGCCCAGCCGTGGCAGCCCATCAAACCGACCCACTAGCCGCCGGCCTGCGTACCGGTTCGTCGTCTTCAACCTAGAGCTGAGAAGCAGCTCGGTGGAGCACTGGGCAACGCCCGATCAGCCGCTGCCTCCTGGACGCACTGGATGAAAGCCGCCGCCCCGGGGCGGCTATAAAAACGTTCTCCGCGGCAGGAATGAACCCTAGGTCCCTCACTTCTTCTTCCCCGCAGCTCTTCTCGTCATCACTGCAAACCCTAGCTCCGGCCATGTTCATCGCCGTCGCTAGAGGCCACCCGGAGTCTCACCGAGAAGCTCTGGAGCTCCGCATCGACTCCTAGGAACTCCAGGAGGAAGGAATCGAGAAGAGGAGGTCCGAATCACTGGATTTTCGTCGTTCCTCTTTGCAGCAACTCGTCGGAATCGGCGAGGTAGCGGTCAGCTCCGTCCATAATCGATGACTTCGAGCATCTGGAAAGTTCCACGGTGAGCTTGCGCATCTCCTGGTAATTTTATTGCATCCCGAGGACCACCGTAGCTCGCCGTCACCGCCGACCACGGTGCACCGCCGCAGTAGAGCTCGCCGGAGCAAGCTCCGGCGACCAAAAAGTAGTGGCGCCACCACCATCTGGTTCACCTTGTTCCTCCAAAGCTGATGCACCAATCCATTTCATCCAATTCGGCTCAAATCATTGGATTCGAAATCCATCTGTAGGTTCCAGAGATGATGACGTCATGGATTGCCATGTCATCCAGTTTGACCGGGTCATATGCCTATGTGGCAGCTGACCAGGCTTCGGTCCCACTGGTCAGCCTCTGTGGGTAAACTTCGTCTAGGTACAAAATGTTCGGCAGTTGTTTGAAAAATCCAGAAATTGTTGAAACCTTAGAAAATTCATATCTATTCCATTTTTAATCAGAAAAATGCATGTAATATACCAAAATGATCCCAAAACCAATACCTATCTGTTTGTGTTGTAATATTATAGACTTGTGTGAAATAATTTTGAATTAAATTATAAAACATGTTTAAGTACAAATTTTGAATATGAATTTGAATCAAATTTAGGAAACAAATACTTTTCCTAATTGTGTATTAAATGTTTTTACACTCAAACAACTTTATTGTAAATACTATCTCATTAATATAGGACCTTAACTTTAGCTTTGCCATTAGCACTTAAACACTAGAGTTACTTTCCATAGATAATTTTAAAGTATTAAAATTATGTAGGACCTCCACAAATAAATAGTAACTTGTATTTATGATTATTTCTCAACTGCCATTCAGTAAACAAATAATTAGCATTAAGTGCTCAATTCAACCATGGGAGTAATTCACTCAATTACTTTAACCTTTTTAAGTTAAAACCTTGAAACTTATAATAAGAAGAATCATGCTCTATTAATTAACCCAAACTCTTAAGAATAGTTGTGATCACTTAAAATAATTTACATACCAATTACCCTTTCAAAGAATGTGTTCTTCAAAAGTTATTCTTTGGTGATACCTTGAAAATAAGCATCAAACCATTTCCTTTTAGTTATAAATTCAAACCCTAGTAACTTAAATAAAGGGATTCAGGTTTTGTTAATCACTCAAGTACTCCTCGAATTATTAGGACCACTAAATGGTATTGTGTACCAAATGTCCATTAAGGGTTATGTTCTTCAAAAGTTATCCTTTTAAAGAACATACCATGTAAGCATCACACCCATTCTTGTCTAGACACAAGTAATGACCTTTGCATGTTAAGAGTATTAACAACTCTATAATCAACCATAAACTATTTATCTGAGCACTACTAGCCCATAACTAACTATTTGAGCACCGATATTTGTTATAAGACTGTTACCAACTATAGAAAGAACCATATATAGTAATAGCTGTCGTCGTGGTGAAACAACATATGCCATAGGATGGCTTAAATGGGGGCCGAACTAGATGCTGGAGGATTCGGGAGAGGGGAACGAGCTAAAAAGCACGACAGAAAGGAACACAGATCTACCCAGGTTTGGGGCTCTCGTAAGGAGATAACACCCCTACTCCTGCTCTACTGGTTATATACTTGGATCGATGGAGTACACAACAATGGTGCTTCCAAGCTCACTGCTAGAGGAGGAAGACGAACTGATAAGTGTAAGAACGGAGAGTCACCCACCCCTTACTAGGGCTCCCTGTGCCACCTTATATAGTGGTGGCCAGGGTTACAACGGTCCCAAGAGACCAGAAGACACGAGCTACACTCCAAATAGGACTTGCTGACGAAGGCAGAGACCCTTGACTTTCTCCCTGATTGCTCTCGATGGGACTCCATATCCCTGTACCTTGTACTTCCTGCACTGTGACCTTACCTCTGTGAGGTAAGCTCTATACTGGTGCACTATGAGGGTAGGTAGACCACCACTGTGCACCATGTCACCCTGATACTTCTCCATACTTGGCAGAACCCCTCCTTGATTGTCGGGATTGGACACCTTAGTTGACTTATGTATCCCGGATATGACCGTTGGCCATATCCTGGACCTATATGCCAGACCAACGGCCTATGAAGGTCGGGTAACCCGGCTTACCCTGCTCCTGCACGATATAACAGATAAGTTAGGCCGGCATATCCATGTATATGCTGACATTCCTCAATGAGTATCCCGGTTATACCGGTATATCCGGACATTAGCCGGGATACACAAATATGCCGGCCTGGCCGATGCTCTTATATTCCGGCCAGGCCCTTCCTTGATAATCCGGCATAAAGTCAACCATAGTCCTTGTATCTTTCTAGCCTCTTGACCCTACCGGGGGTCATCTCCCCGACATTAGTCCCCGAAGCTGTCGAGGTCCCCCAGTCTTGACTGAGGGGCCTTGGCAGGTTCAACATATCTTCTTTTCAGTATATCTCGGCTCTATTGCTATATACCGATGATTGGATTATATGCCGGGACATCCGCATATATACCGGCTACTGTTCCTTCTCCAAAAGTTATTCCGGCCGGTCCCGGGGTATTCCGGACGGAACATATTCCCCGGGCAGTTATTCCGACATATAGACGAGACTTCCTTGAGAAGCCAATCCTGACAGTTTGCATCGAAACTTGCAACTGCCCTGCCACCTCGAACGGTCACACGATGTGACGGTTCACAGCGCAGTTACTCCTCGCCATCATTGCCTAGTGGCTCGGTTACTGTAACCACTGCCCCACTCCGTGCCGCCACGTGGCGACCTCCCGCAGAAACGGTCGGGGTAGTGGAACACTCTCCACGATCCCCACGACCCTGGTCCTTCGGTATAAATACGGGGGTGGGGGTAAACTTGCTCTTTTTACCCCCCACAGTGCCTTCTTCTTCCTCCGTTCCTCTGCTTCTTGCGCTTCCTCGCCGGACCGAAGGACAGCGAAGGAGCACCGCCGCCGTCCTGCTCCACGCCGGCACCGACGCTCGACGACGCCAGACGTTCCCGTCGACGACGCCGCCGCCGCCTCTTCTCTTTGCGACATTGCCGGTGGATCGGATCTTCCTCTGCACGCTCGCCGCCGCTCCATTGCTGCCGGCCAAGCTTCGGTGAGTTCATCCTCTGTTCTTCCTCTTTCATGCTTTTTCGCAGCCTTGTTCCGGTATCACTGCACGCTTAGATCTTTAGCAGTTTCTCTTCATAGTATCTTCTTGCCTCGATTAGCATTGCCAGAGAAGCTCTTCTATGGTTCACAGATGTTCTTGAGTAGAACTTATTTTCATGCTTTGTTTCCGGTTTTAACTGCTATGGTAGATCCTCTTTTCCTGCTAACTTCTGGGAGAGTGGTATGCCGGAGAGACTAACCTCCCCCTTTTCTCTGGCCTTGATAGGATTAACATCACGGGACTCCGGCTCTCACGCCTTGTTCCGGCCATCCAGATGGCTTCCTCAAGCATGATGGGTACCTCGGCCTCAGAGGAAGATAACTCGGCCCGGGTCCAAGGACGCTCCGGCTGGGAGGGGTCGGAGGTTACCCCGGCCGACATATCCTGGGTCACCTCCACCAGGAGAGTGCCGGAGGGTGTTGCATGCCGGCTACCTGCGGGAGAGACAGCGCCGACACCTGAACCCGGCGAACGAGTCATCTTCATCGCCCACTTCGAGCGGGGCTTTGGTCTGCCGGCATCGGACTTCTTCCGGGACTTCCTCGACACCTACGACCTGCAACCTCACCACATCCCGGCGAACGCGGTGATGATCCTCTCCGCCTTTGCCGCATTCTGCGAAGGCTTCGCTGGCATAGAGCCCTTCTCTCAAGCCTGGGCAAAGTACTTCCAATTATGGAAGCAAGTCATCCAAGAGCCGCCCCGGAGCAAGGATGACCCGCCGGAGACAGCCCAGGAGAAGAAGGACCGCCCCATGACCCTTTGTGGCGCGGCCACCATCATGTCCCAGAAGGGCTCAGACTTCCCCAAGGTGGAACTCCTCGAGTCTTGCAAGAAGTGGCAGAAAAGCTTCTTCTACGTCAAGAACACCACCGACGTGGATCTGCTCAACCTGCCACCATTTGTGGACGAGCCACCCTTGGCCATGAAGAATTGGACCTACAACCCGAAGAACTCGGTGATGCCGGTGAACGCGCTCCACCGGGTTAAGGGCGAGCTCCGGGATGCCGGCCTTACCCCTCAAGATCTAGTGGCATGCTTCATCAGCCGGTGCGTGTCTCCTCTGCAGCGCCGGTCACATAAAATCTGCCAGATGAGCGGGCCCATGGACCCCACCCGACATTCTACACACGAGCTGACTCCGGCCGACATTCTGCGGCGGATCAAGGACGTCTGCAAGTCCTCTCAGACCACCTTTGCATGGGGGCTAGAACCATACAGCCGGGATCGGCCCACCCCAATGGTAAACCCTCCTGGCCGATACATAATCTCTTGTCCGGCATATAGATACTTAAGCCGATACATATCTATTTACCGACATATATCATGTTTGGCCCGAGACATTGCTATTTGCCGCCATATTCCTTTGTTTGATCAATTGACCTTGCTCCTATACAGAAATTCAGCTTCCAGGCCATGGAGAACTCCCGGATCCAGATCGCGGCAGACCGCACTATTGCGGATGTTGAAGATCCGGATCATTGGGACAAGCTGCCCTGGAACACCCGTGCTGCCTCTGCCGCGGGTAAGGCCTCTTCATCCCGGCATTTCACTCAAGACCGGAGTGACGATGACTCCAATGAAGACTGCCAGACGTTTATCTGCCCGACACCTCTTGCTTATGCTTTTCCAGAAACACCTGTTGCTTACGCCTTTCCAATGCCGTCCTCAGCTATCCCGGACGACATGGTTGTCGACGCCACCCCTCTGAACCAGGGACCTCCTTCCACCGGCGGACGTGCCGGCCGGAAGCGAGGCGTGAAGCCCCAGCCCGACACACCTCAGCAACAGAAGAGGCAGAAGGTTGGCGTGCCTATTCCGAAGAAACAGAGGCCTGTTGCCTCGGGGTAAGTTTCTTTTCTTTGTATTTCCTCCGACATATCTCTTGCTTTGATTATTGACTTGGTGTTTTCTCTCTTTCAGGGCTCCTCTTGCGCCGGAACAAGCTTCTGGCTCGAGTGTCAGCCCCAACATTGAGAAGCCGGCGGCCACTGCCACCCCCGACATACCTTCAGCAAGCCATACTACTTCACCGGCGCCGGCATCTTCGCCTGCGCCTGACAAGACCACCTCCCCGGCGAAGGACGATCTTCCGCCGGGACAAGATTTCTCTGCCCCCGACGTCCACATGGACTCGGGGGCTCAACAGGAACCTTCGGCTTCTGATGTCCACATGGACATAGGAGCCCAACAAGATGCCCCCGACTCCGGCGCGCCCATCAGCGGCGCCGGGACAACTGAGGATGCCGGCGCAAGCAACAGGAGCGCCGGCACAGATATTAAAGGAAAAGGCCCTGCAGTGCCAGAAGTCCGGACTATTCCGGAGCCTGCCCCTGCTGGGCAAGCTGCACCTGCCGCGCCGGAACAACCAGCGCCCAAGACTCCTTCCACAGAGAAGACTCCTGCCCCGGCCAAGACCGCTGCCTCGGCCAAGACTTCCATTCTGGACAAGACCTCTGCCCCGGTCAAGTCCGGAACTCTCAAGATCCGGCCGACCAAGTCCGGCACACCATCCGCCGCCACTGCTCCCTCTAAAGCAGCGTCCCGGCCCAGCTCTGCCCTGGCCCTGCATCTTGGCAGGGCAGCAACCCGGCCTGGCTACCGGCCCAGCTTCTTCGACACGCCGGAACTTGAGGGCCGCGTCTCCCTAGAGACGAAAAGTGAGCAGAGCCTTGGGTCTCTTAAAGAGCACTGTGTCAAGTGGAATGATGCTGACAGCATGGACACTGCGGACTCCAAGAGCAAGAAGCTGGCCAAAGCTTCGGCTACTGGCGATCCATCTGATATCCTGGCCGCGAAGCCCATTCCCATTGCCTGCGAACTCCTCAGTCTCCAGCAAAGACTTCATCGCCTGGCCGACGCCACCAACGTAAGTCTTTTCTACCTATACACATATCCCCAGTCCCCGAAAATGTCGGCTGTCCGGGATACGGACATCCGGGATTTTCCAATACTCTTTTAGTTAGCTGCTCTCGAATTAACTACCGACATATGAGCTCGATCCGAGCTTCAAATCCTAGTCACCGAGAGCCGGGATAGGTGCGCAGCACCTGTGCCGGGTCTCTAACTATTTCACATCTTAATTATTTTTCAAATCCTCTTGACCGAGATATAAGCTCGTCTCGAGCTTCAAATCCTAGTCACCGAGGGCCGGGATAGGTGCGCAGCACCTGTGCCGGGTCTCCAACAGCATGAGTATTTTATATGACCTTCAATTGTACCGGTATGCTAGACTTTTCTCATAAGCTTTCAAATCCTAACACTTTTGCAGCGCATGAACAATATGCGCGCCGACATGTTCCACGACTTGGTGTGCGAGCACCGGAAGTTATCTGACGCACATAGCAAGCTCCTGCTGGAACTGCGCCAGAAAGGTAAACTCATCCGACATATATGCCAGATGCCTTGCCTTCTTTTTTCTTCATACTCGTTTTGCCGGCACACCTTAATATGCCGATACATAACCTTTTATTGTCATATCGCAGCTGGTGCCGAAGCCCAAGTCACCGAGCTTGTCAAGAGGGTGAAGGAGCTGACAGGTATGCCGGATCCTGCTGTCACCCGAATAGACACTTTATACTTCAAATCCTTTATCTCTTGTCACTGATTTATATCTTCTCATTGTTTTGACTTCAAATCTTTTCAGATGATAAAGCTGCACTGGAGGCACGCCACCAGGACTGTATGTCCTCAGTGGATGTGGCCAAGCAACTGGACGACCGGGATGCCACTCACAAGGTCGAGATAGAGCAGCTGAAGGACCGGATTGCCGAGCTTCTGGAGGAGAAGGAGCAGAGGGAGGGTCAACTCAAGAAGGCCCAGGAGCTGCTTGTCACCTCCGAGACCGATGCCTCCAACGCCCATGCCGAACTGTCCAGCTTGAAGGAGCAAGCAACAAAATGGGAAGTTACAGTTGCATAGCTCAATGCCGACCTCGCCAGTAAGCTTCAAATCCTTTTTTCCTTATCCTGCCCGACATACCATGATCCTTTCCGGCATACCATCTATGCCGACATATTCTCCTCTTGCTAACATTATTTCTATTTCTCAGACATGTTTCCCGCTTCCGTCGAAGACGTTGAGAGGGCTCTGCAGTTGGATCGAGAGAACCGGGGTGTTCCGGTCGACTCGGCCAACTGGGACATGTCGGAACAGCTGTTGGCCCTACAATCCCGGAAGAATGCCATGACCTTCTACACAGAAGAACTCTTTCTTGGCGCCCAGGAGGCATTTTCTACCCTCTGGCCGGGGCAAAGGACCCCCACTAACCCCGTCGATCTCGGCAATGATCTACAGCTCGCCAAGGTTCGCCTCCGGGAATGGCGGGATTCCGGCGCCCGGGTGGGAGCTGATGAGGCTCTCACCTACTTCCTCTCTTGGTATGAAAAAGTTGATCTGGAGACTTTGCGCACTGTGCGCGAAGAATCTATCTGGACCACGGATCCGGAACACATCCGGCGTCGGCGAGAACTGGCCCACAGTTATGTGGACTATGCCGACACCGATGCTTTTGTCCGGGACATCCGCGAGCCAGAGAAGACAGCAGACGATGCCAAGGATGCTGCTGATGCTGAGGGCTCCGATTCCAGCCAAGATGAAGAGGAAGCTGAAGAGGCCGGCACTGATGCTCCGGAACAGGCATCTGTCCCGGGCGGAGGTGATAGCTCCATTCCATCTACTGGGTCCGGCACTCCTGAAGCCGACATCTCCACTGCTACAGCTCCTCCAGCCGGCGGCTCTGCTTCTGCCCCTGCTTCTTAACTTTTCCGTACCAAAAACTTTAAGGTTTATCAGATCCCCGGTATGCCGGGTGCAGATGTAATATACACTCTATTTCCCTTAAGTTTGCTAGCTGAACAAGTTTTAACTTGGTTTGCTTGATTATGAATGCCGGATCATCTTTTGGCTAAGTCACCGAGTTTATTTTCCTGTTTCCTCAACTTCACAACCTTGGCTACTTGTCTACCTTATTTGGCTTTCGACGTATGAGTCTCAAGGTTGCTTCATTAAACATACAGTACTTTAACTTTGAAACTTAGACTTCAAATCATCCGACATTTCAAGTTTTATCTTTAGGTTTAACATAAATGTCGGTTCGCTTGCTACATATTTCCTTAGCCGTTTTCCATGTGTTAGACAATCTCCGGCATCTACTCTTGCTAGCCATGAAGCCGGGTTTCGGACAGCAGCTGAGTCGAAGAGCGGCCTTTGTTGCCGACACATTACTAGGCCGACATAGGAAACATTCAAATCAAGCCAGCCGACATATAACAAAAACTGAAAATAAACAACGACATATCTCGGAGGCAGTACCCGCTCTCTTCGGGATGCCGACATTTCATTCATTAGTCTTGTGCCGGCATAAAGCGCCGGCACACAAAGCAGAATATGGAAATACATACATTGTGCTGCTCAGGAGTAAAAGGGGCGGAGTAGAGCTATGTTCCATGGTCTCTTGGTTTCTTCTCCGGACCTGTTCGCCTTGTCCTTCTTGGGGGCCTGCGCATCTATAAGATAATAGGCATCATTGTGCAGAGCTCTGCTCACAATGAATGGCCCCTCTCATGGAGGAGTTAACTTATGCCGGCCCTCTGTTCCTTGCCTTAGCCGGAGTACTAGATCTCCCTCTTGGAATATCCTTGGATTTACCTTCTGCGCATGATAGCGTCTGAGGTTCTACTGATATACTGCTGTTCTTGACAGAGTTATTTCTCTTGCTTCCTCTAGCAGATCAACATCGTTTTCCCTGGCTTCTTTAGCCTCTTCCTCAGTATATAGCACTACTCTTGGTGCATCATGTATTACATCTGTTGGAAGCACAGCTTCTGCTCCATACACCAGGAAAAATGGTGTGTAGCCTGTTGTCCTATTCGGAGTTGTCCTTAAACTCCAAAGCACTGCTGGCAATTCATCTATCCAACATCCCGGAGTTTTCTCTAGTGGCTCTATCAGCCGGGGTTTTATGCCGGATAATACTAGCCCATTTGACCTCTCTACTTGGCCATTGGCACAAGGGTGAGCGACCGACGCAATGTCCAGCCGGATTCCCACTTCCTCACAGAATCTGGCAAATGGCCCTTGGGCAAAGTTTGACCCATTGTCAGTGATGATGCCATGGGGAACACCACATCTCAAGATTATATCTTTTAGGAATTTCACTGCCGTGTGACCATCACACTTGCTTATGGGCTTCACTTCAATCCATTTGGTGAACTTGTCCACCATGACCAGGATATGGATCATATTTCCTCTGGCCGGCTTAAAAGCCCCGACCATATCCAGGCCCCAAACAGCAAAGGGCCAGGTTATCGGGATAGTCTTCAAGGCAGATGCCGGCTGATGAATCTGGTGGGCATATCTCTGACACCCATTGCATTTCCGGACCAAGTCTTCTGCATCTTGCAGTGCCGTCGGCCAATAAAACCCATGCCGGAATACCTTTGCCACCAATGCTCTGGATGAAGCGTGGTGACCACACTCCCCCTGATGAATTTCCCGGAGCATCTCCAGGCCTTCCGCAGATTCAACGCACCTCTGCAATACTCCGGTGATACTTCTTTTGTATATTTACTTGTTTATGATGGTATATCCTTTGGATCGCCTTGCAACCCGGCGTGCCTCGGTTTCATCCGCCGGCACTTGACCATACACCAAGAAATCCATGATAGGACGTGCCCATGAGGGCACTTCCCTGACAGTGAACACTGCCTGATCTATGTCCATCATTTCGACCGACACACAATCGATCTCCATGGGCTGCGAAGTCCCCGGGACTGAGGGATCAGTCCCCGGGTATGCCGGAGCAGTCCCCGGGTATATCGGCACAACCTCTTGGTACATTTTACCCTTGCCCCTAGTTCTGCTCCAAAATACTGCACTCACCGTATATGCCGGCCCAGTCCCCGGGACTGAGGAAACAGTCCCCGGGTTATCTGACCTGGCTCCGGCATCTATCTCCATTGGAACTGCGTCCTCCGGACTCGGCGGGACATAAATGGAAGATGACTCCGGTGAGGGCTTGATTGACGGCTTCCTCAGATGCTCTAATGAAATGCCGGGCGGGATTGAATCTCTGGAAGATCCCAGCTTGGACAATGTATCGGCTGCTTCGTTCTGAGCCCGGGGAACATGCCGGAACTCACAACCTTCGAAGTAACCACTTAACTGCTGCACCAGGAAACGGTAGGATCCCATATTTGCATCATGCGCATCCCATATACCGGAACATTGCTGAATCACTAAGTTAGAATCACCGAAACACATAATCCGGTGAATCCCTATGTCCTTAGACACCTTCAGGCCATGCACCAGTGCCTCATATTCCGCCACATTATTTGATGCTGCAAAATGAATCTGCAGGACATATCTCAATTGGTCATTCTTTGGTGAACTGAGAACTATGCCGGCACCTAGGCCATGTATTGTCTTGGACCCATCGAAATGCATCCTTCAATAATTTGCATCTGGCAATGGTGGCTCATATTGTATCTCGGCCCAGTCAATAAAGAAATCAGCCAGCACCTGGGACTTAATGGTATCTCTCTTGTCATATTGAGGGGTATATGGTGACAACTCTATTGCCCACTTGGCTATTCTGCCACTGGCATCTTTGTTGCCTATGATCTCCGAGATAGGGGCCTCGGCCACTACCCGGATTGGATGCTCTTGGAAGTAATGCTTGAGCTTCTTGGCCGCCATATAGACACCATAAGTCATCTTCTGATAGTGGGGGTAGTTTTGCTTTGAGGTGGAGAGGACTTCACTCAGATAATATACCGGCCGCTACACGGTTTTGCCTCCTTCCTCTCACTCTACTACCACCACAGCGTTGACAACTCTATTGGTTGCCGCTATATAGAGCAACATCGGCTCACGGGGCATCGGAGACGCTAATACCGGCGCTGTTGACAACATCCGTTTCAATTCCTTGAAAGCTGCATCTGCTTGCGTTGTCCAGACAAATGTGTCGGACTTCTTCATCAACTGATATAACGGCAAAGCTTTCTCTCCTAGCCGGCTTATGAAATGGCTCAGGGATGCGAGGCACCCAGTGAACTTCTATACTTCCTTCAAATCTGTCGGTGGCTTCATCCTTTCTATGTCACGAATCTTGCCGGGATTCACCTCAATACCCCGGCTGGAAACAAGGAAGCCGAGCAACTTGCCCGCTGGCACACCGAAGGTACACTTAGCCAGATTTAACTTCATCCGGAACCTCCTTAGGTTTGCAAAGGTTTCCCAGAGATCATCTATGAGAGTCTTACTCTCCTTGGTCTTTATGACGACATCGTCGACATATACCTGCACATTTTTATCTATTTGATCATGCAAACACTTCTGCATACATCTCTGGTAAGTTGCGCCGGCATTTCTTAATCCGAAAGGCATGGTGAGATAGCAATAAGCCCCGTACGGGGTAATAAAGGATGTCTTTATTTGATCTGGCTCATACAAAGGGATCTGGTGGAAACCAGAATAGGCATCTACAAATGATAACAGTTCACATCCAGCTGTGGAATCAATCACTTGATCAATCCGAGGGAGCGGGAATGGATCTTTAGGGCATGCCTTGTTCAAGTTGGTGTAATCAACACACATCCGCCATACTTTTACTATGGTGGGCTCATCCTTCTTCTTTTCCACCAAAACCGGATTAGACACCCAATCCGGATGCAGTACTTCCTTGATAAAGCCTGAAGCTAGGAGCCTGGCCACTTCCTCCCATATTGCCTTCCTCCTATCATCCGCATTCCGCCGGAGCGGCTGCTTTACCAGCTTAGCATCCGGCCTTACATGCAGTGCGTGCTCAGCCAGCTCCCTCGGCACACCTTGCAGGTCTGAAGTAGACCATGCAAAGATATCCCGATTCTCACGGAGGAAGCTGGTGAGCTCGCTTTCCTATTTGGGGTCCATACCTGCCCCGATGAGGGCATGGCGCTCCGGAAAAACTTCATCCAGAGGCACCTTTTTGACTTCCTTGCCCACTTGAAAAGAAGCATTGCCACCTGGGCTCGTCATGCCCGGCATAGATTTGCCGGCCACAACCGTCTCAGCAATTTCCACTGCTCGCTTGAGCCTCTTCCTTTCCTCTGCAATGATCAGAGTCTCGGCCAGGTTAGACCCAGCTGTTTCACATGCCATCGAACGCTTGTAATCACCAATGATGGTAATTGCCCCTCTGGGCCCCGGCATCTTCATCTTCAGGTACGCAACATGCGTAGAGGCCATGAACTTTGCCAATGCCGGCCTCCCCAGCAAAGCATGGTAGGGGCTTTCCAGATCAACCACCTCGAACATGAGATTTTCCACCCTGCAGTTATCCCGGCTGCCAAACATGACATCCATCCGGATCTTGCCCATCGGCGCAGATGAAAGTCCCGGCACAATGCCGTGGAATGTAGTCTTGCTTGGCTCTAGCATATTCTCCTTGATTCCCAGCTTCTGCATCATATCCCAATACATGATGTTGATGCTGCTTCCATTGTCAATGAGGACCTTGCTGAACCTCACGTTATTAGCCGGCCCGACAAATGTCGGATCCATTACTAGCGCATACCCGCCAGGGTTTGGCATGATCCTGGGATGATCTGCCCTGTCCCAGCCAATGGCCTGGTCAGACCAATGCATCATCTTCGGAACTGCCGACATAACGGCGTTTACCTCCAAACACCGCCGGTACAAGCTCTGCTTGTCTGTTCTTTCGGTCTCAAAGACCATGTAGCACTGATCATGCTCCTTGTACTCATTCCGGCCCGCTGCTGGGCCTCCGGCATAGTACTCCGGATTATAGTTCTGATCTACTTGGTTTACGCCGGCACTTCCGGGATTGCTCTGATTCCCAGGATTAACCGGCCTGGGCGGGACTGCAACTGTGTTTGCACCTGTCAACGGCGATGGAGCTGCCGGGATAGATGGTCTGGCCGGTCCCCAGGGACCTGCATGACCTGCTAATATATCGTCTAGCCACGAACAATTTCTCGTCAAATGATTTGCCGGCTTACCCGGCTGGAATGTGTGAAACACTCAAGGCTTGTCCATGGCCAGACCCACTGTATACTTCGGCCACTGCTTCTTCTGACCGGCGGCTCCGCCGGCATTCTTGTTGATCCAGACATTCTTCTTCTGGAAGGGCTGCGCTTGCTGCTGCGGTTGTTGCTGCTGAGGCTGCTGATAGCCCTCATATCTCGGGCGTTGGCTACTTCCGGCGCCCTCTTGCTCTTCCTCCACAGCTGCTACTTGTGCCGTTCCATACCAAAAATCCGGCCGCTCATCTCTCCTCTTGTTCCGGTTATCCGGGCGATAGAACTGCCCCGGTCTCCCGGTGTTGCTATTGTTCCGCTGGGCCTGCCCCTGTCCTTGTGAATCAAGGGTGGGCTGCATGGGGTCTCCTAGAGCGTAACTATCGGCAATCCTGATTGTCTCGGCCAACGTGGCCGGCATTTCCCTCTGAAGCTTTTGCCACAACATGGTGCCATGCCGGCACCCATGAGCAAACCACATGATGGCCTGCTGCTCCACAACTCCTTCGCAGGAATTGCGCAATGTGCACCACCTGGTCAGGTAGTCACGGTCGGTCTCATTTACTCCTTGCCGGCAGTTGGCCAGCTGATGCAGACGGTTAGGCCTCTTGTATGTACTGGTGAAGTTTGACACAAACTGCTCTTCGAAATCAACCCAGCCGTTGATACTTCCGGCCGGCAGATTATTCAGCCATATCCTGGCTGGTCCTTCTAGCATTTGCGGTACATATCGTACCGCCCATCTGAGGTTTCCTCCGGCAATGTTCACTGCGGTGGAGTAATCCTCCAACCAATCTTCCGGCTTTGTACTGCCGTTATATGTCCTCGCGCCACGCGCGAGCTGGAAATAGTAAGGTACCGGCTCACCCATAATCCGGGGTCCAAAGCACATAGGACCCGGAGCTCCTTGCCTCTCCACCAACTCTGATTGGTGAATCCTGTCCAGCTTGAAGCGCGCATCACTTGCTGCCAAGGACCGAGGTCCAAGCCGGGACGCAATTGGGCCCGCAATCACTTTTTCCTGCTACTGTTCCGGCTGATACTGCTCACTTTGCCGGCCTTGCTGATGCTACTGCTGATATCCCGCCCTGACAAGGGCGGAATTCCCATCATCTTCTCGATGTCCCGGTTGACCTGCACCTTGCCGCTGCGCTGCACCTCCGGCGCCCTGCTGCTGACGCCGGGCTGCACTGTTACTCCGGCCACCACCGGCCGAAACTGCTCCTTGCCCGGCCGGCACATTCTGACCGGCATTCTTGCTGCCGACATTCCTATCAGCATGGCTGGCACTTCTCTGCACCGTCGCCTGCTTTCCGGCGATTGCCGGATCATACACTTGGATCTGCTTGTCCCGGCGGCCAGAGGTCACACTTCCGGCACGCCGGGCACTTGGATGCGGGGACGAAGCTTCGCCCCTCGACCTTGCACCGGCACCTCCTACCGACGCAATGTACTGGGATGCCCCGGCACCTGGGTTTGCCTTCTTGAAGGCCTCCTGCTGCTTGGTAGCTTCAGACAAAAGATGGTTAAGCCGGGCCTGCTGCTCATGCAGTGCTTCGCCGGATAAACTAGATAAGTCTTTAGCTACCTCTGCTGCTGCTCTAAGGTTCTTCACTGGGGAGCTATAAATTACCTTAGGCACGGTACTAGTTGCAGTATGACCCTTATCACTAGTACCTTTTTCTAGCTCAGTGTTAAGATTTCTACCTCTAACTCTAACCTCTTCTATCCGGCTAGGCCAGGTTACCACAGGAGTAAAACCATGGGCTGCCTCATACTCACGGAGTTGCCGGTTAAACCGTTCGCGCTCCTGGTGCATGGCCAGGGCCTCATCGACGAGGGCCTGGCGAGATCCCTCCAGGACCTCCCTTGTCTGCTCCGGATCATCGCCGGATCGCACCGGCTCGAGAAGCCGATCGATGATGGGAAGAAGCACCTGACCCTTTGCCGGCACAGTGGAAGTGCCGGCCAGGTTCTCGACACGCTCCAACGGAGGACGTGCCGACCTCTTGGCCTTCGGCGGCTCCGGGGGAGTATCTCCTACTGCTGCTGCTGCCTTGCCGGCACCATCTGCCGGCGGCACTGATGTGCCGGCCATCATTACCTCGGCCGACTCTACTGAGCGAGTGCTACGCCCAGCGTGAGCCAGCCGATGTGACGGAGGATCCGCCGCCACCAGCACCTCTTCCCTGCAAACTCTCTCAGTCCCCACGTACACCTCGTGGGAACCGAAAGACATGATCCGGCCATCCCTGGGGAACGGCCGGCCGCCGAGACATCCGGCGTTGTCACTGATGAAGCTAAGCGAACCTAGCCTCTGGACGAGGCCAGAGACCACGCGCACTCCCGAAGCTGCTATCACAGACCCCGTCCGAATAAACACTCCGCCCAGCATATCGATCTGCCCCACGGTGGGCGCCAAATGTCGTCGTGGTGAAACAACATATGCCATAGGATGGCTTAAATGGGGGCCGAACTAGATGCTGGAGGATTCGGGAGAGGGGAACGAGCTAAAAAGCACGACAGAAAGGAACACAGATCTACCCAGGTTCGGGGCTCTCATAAGGAGATAACACCCCTACTCCTGCTCTACTGGTTATATACTTGGATCGATGGAGTACACAACAATGGTGCTTCCAAGCTCACTGCTAGAGGAGGAAGACGAACTGATAAGTGTAAGAACGCAGAGTCACCCACCCCTTACTAGGGCTCCCTGTGCCAACTTATATAGTGGTGGCCAGGGTTACAACGGTCCCAAGAGACTAGAAGACACGAGCTACACTCCAAATAGGACTTGCTGACAAAGGCAGAGACCCTTGACTTTCTCCCTGATTGCTCTCGATGGGACTCCATATCCCTGTACCTTGTACTTCCTGCACTATGACCTTACCTCTGTGAGGTAAGCTCTGTACTGGTGCACTGTGAGGGTAGGTAGACCACCACTGTGCACCATGTCACCCTGATACTTCTCCATACTTGGCAGAACCCCTCCTTGATTGTCGGGATTGGACACCTTAGTTGACTTATGTATCCCGGATATGACCGTTGGCCATATCCTGGACCTATATGCCGGACCAACGGCCTATGAAGGTCGGGTAACCCGGCTTACCCTACTCCTGCACGATATAACAGATAAGTTAGGCCAGCATATCCATGTATATGCCGACATTCCTCAATGAGTATCCCGGTTATACCGGTATATCCGGACATTAGCCGGGATACACAAATATGCCGGCCTGGCCGATGCTCTTATATTCCGGCCAGGCCCTTCCTTGATAATCCGGCATAAAGTCAACCATAGTCCTTGTATCTTTCTAGCCTCTTGACCCTACCGGGGGTCATCCCCCCGACAATAGCAATGAAACTAGAATAGGGTTAGAAAGGAACCAGTTTCCTAATCCTAGAACCTAGTAGTTAGAGTATTCTGTAGTTGAGTAGTAAGCCAACTGCATTAGTTGTAGTTTAGTTTAGTCTTACTTGATTCTTTCTCATTTGTAGTCGCCAGGACTAAACCTCTACCTGTTGAGGAGGTTCTGAAGATCTTTTGTATGCTGAAAATTGTAATCCTATAATCATACCGTGGACCTGCGATGTTTCTGTTGTACCACTCTGATGGATGTAATACTAGTGAGACGGTGTTTCATTGGTGTTATGTCAACGACTTGCATACTACACATGCATTGGTATGCGGGGTCACAACAGCTGGTATCAGAGCAAACGCTTTGACCCTAGGATTAAAACCCTTTAATAGGAGACCTGTAGGATTGGTAGTGATTATAGGAAGCCTTATTATCTAAACCAATTCTTCTTAAGACTTGGGATGGATATTCAACAAAAGAATAATCCTAACACACTCGAGTCAAATGTTCTTACCTGTATACCTAAGTGAAGTTAGACATCTTGTTCCATACCATAGAGATATGACATCATTAGAGCCTTACATAAAGGATGGAAGTAGATTATATTTGGTATACAATATATGGTAGTCCAAAGGGAGGATACAACCGGAATGGGAACTATCCTATTGGAAGAAGTATACCAAGTGCAATTTGTTAAACTTAAGTCATCTGAAATTGTAGTAGGATAATGTTAAGTGGTGAAGTGAGTCTAGATATGGTAGTAGAACCTCAGGTTTTAGTCTTGTATATGGATACTCAAGAATGCTATATACAAGTAAGATGTACTGGCAGTATAAAAACCTTAATCATGTTAGATTCACCTGAGAATCTTTGCATGATGGAGTAGAACTTTATAGTAAATCAGCAAATTCAAGTTGAGGAGAAAGATGCTTAAGAAGATTGGTGAATGAAGTATTCTCAACAATGGTAACTAGGGCAAGTGTACCAAAAACCACAGATTTTAGTCAGAGAAGACCTATATAAGTCAGGGAGTTGTGTGAACCATGTCTGGTGGAGAAGTACAATGCTCATGAATACATGAAGTTTCGAGAGATCTTGTGAGATTCGTCTTCAATAGGACGGAAGGTAAACAAGAAATAGTAGTCCTAAAGGAATCTGGATCTGTTAGAATGGTTTCTCAAACCCTTTGCTCAAATTTATTCGATTGCAATTGGGCAAATGGAGTAAATTTTGAGACAAAGAGTAGTAGTCCACCACTACGTGCATTATAGCACAATATAAACCTATATTATTTGGTGCCATAAGGTGCACATCTAAGCCTGAATTCTAGAGATGTTTTGTTTAGTATTATCTCACGGGCTTATGATGATGTATGTTGCCAGCACAAATTTGGATTTTCTTGGATTTTGTCGTGTGACAAGATCTATGCATGAAGTATGTCTTTGATGTGCAAGTGCATGTTGCATTATCAAGTCCTTACTTGATGTTATAGTTCTAGAGGGTTAAGGTATTCGTGTGAGGGAGAGACGAATTCCTTAGGCAAGCAAGTCAGAAGATGAAGATCACCAGATAAAGGAAGCCAAAAGAGGAAAGCTTCAGTGATACTTTGAATGAATATTAGAAGGATCCACAGCTAGTTTAGTAAAACAACAGAAAAGTTGGAATTTATCAACACTCTAGGTTGTAAAACACTAGAGGTAACTTTAGGTTATTGAGGAGAACCACTAATTAGGTAACGCAATTGAGTTCAAGGTATTTGAGCTCGTTGTTATGCAGCCTTGGTTATGCTTAGTACATCACGGGTCGATTGAGGTGTTGTAATACCGATGATCCATTCCGGTATTGCCTGTTGCTTTATTCAGCCTGGGAGTGGTAACCCCAGTAACCCTCGTTGATAGCGTGACTAAGACACATAACATCTCTGTATAACATTGATCCCTAGTCCCAAGATCTTGAATTGTTGATTGGTGGTTAAGACTTTAGCAATACCTTTCCTTATCTTAGAGTTGTAGTTTTTGTCTACGAACCAAGACTGGTGAGGATTCGTGTCAACAGTGATCTGTTGAGACCATTTGTTCATTTATAGCCCTATTACTTCATATTTTTGATCAATTTATACAATTGCCTGTCGTGGATGTCCTCCGGTACAAGAGAAACTCTGCCGGATTTCTCCCGTGGCTTTGTATCTAACCTACCGTCTGAATTATGGTAGATAACAATGGGAAAACCCAATTCTCATCAACTGTGAGAACTTTTTGGGTTAGTACATGCATCCAAAAGTGGAACAGAACACCCCACCTAAAGGCTTTATCAAAGAATTCATACCGGATATCCACAATTGTGTGGATACACCACAGATTTCTTCGAGAAACCATCAGGAAGATGTTGTAGTAAGACTGACCAAGACTTATAGTCTAACCATGGAGTTCAAATGGTTAAAGATCAATATGTTCAAAGACCATTAGAAAAGTATAAGGGGAGAGCCCAGGAAACTTAAAAGTGTTGAAATTTGGATGAAGTAGGTCGGAAGTAAATTATTTCCAAGTTTTGTCGTAACTTTATGGAGTACGGCAAAGGAGTGAGATGATTTTGACCATAATCACACCAAGTATGAGCCACAACTGGTATATGAGCCACAGCTGGTATATCATGAACCGCAGCTGGAGAAGATTGAGATTAGAATTAACCATTATCTTGAACCTAGAAGACCAAATAAGATCATTAGAGATGGATCTGAAAGCTTGAATGGACACACTACATGTGTTTAATCCATTCTTAGGTGGTAAAACTTAGTGTCAATTAGGAAGATTCGTTGAAACAACTAGTAGGACTCTATAAGCTATAGAAGTATTGCAAACATGGATAATCCAAGAGAATGACCAAGAAGAGACCAAGATGAATGGAATTCAAGCGTAACTGTTGTTCGGAGTTTGACAACAGAAGGTTCGAGGATCACTATGGACAAAGGATACCATCTAAATCCCAATTAGTTGGTAAAGGAACATCAAGATATATGATACCAACAACAAGGTCGTCCAACAACGTACGAGAGCGAAAACTTCAGGACGAAGTTTAGTTTAAGGAGGGGAGACTGTAATATCCCAGGATTAGAGGTCATAAAATAGAGGCAACAGATGTGTGCATTGTATTTCATGCATAGAAAATCCGGGTAATTTTCGCGCATTTAAATAAAACCTATCAAAGTGATTGGAGTTTCACTTAAGTTGATGGAATTGAAGTAGCTCATCAATTGAAGCGCGATAAACTTCAATATGACCTTTGTTAAAATCCTTGGTTTGGGTAGTGATAGTCACAACAACTAAAAGAGATAAGTGAGGTAAAACTAAAATGCTTGGCACACCATTTTAGGACCAAATATCTATTCATACCAAGATCATCATGGTATTATATAACCCTACTTATTTCATGCTAAAGAAGTAAAAACAAGTCTTATTTTCAAATCCTTATTTATATTTCATGCTCAAACATTCAAATCCATTTCTCTTCTGAACTAGAAGAGAGAAATCATATCTATTTAGTGTTACTATCATTTGATGGAATAGAACCTTAGGATAATTTGGAAACTGAGTTGTAGGAGAGTTTAACCTAATACCCAATTGGTTAGTAGAGATTTAACAATTTGGGGTGAGATTTAAACCACAAGGATATTAGAACCATACTCAGGAAGTGACCAATACCTAGACCTATGAAGTGGAGTACATCCTGTATGAACCACACAATGGGGAGATTATATTCTTAATCTCAGAAGGTTGGTACAATCTAGATTAAACCCTTGGTAGAGGGAGTTGATGAAGGAAATAGTATGATCATGTCTAGTATATGATTGTGCTTGTTGATGAAGATAATTAGGTTAGTATGAGACCTAGTTTGATAAGCAGATATCATTCTTCATAAGATAGGAATAGGAGAGCTAAGTAAACACATCTTGTTGTAGGAGGAGAAGATCATGAGCTTACTCCTTAAAGCGATGGCTTAACTTAGAACCTTTGCACACTAACCCTATTTGGGGTAATCACTACCTTCTATTTAGAGTGATACAATCTTATTCAACTCCATGTTCTTTCATCTGATCAAGGGATTCCTGTCAAATGAGTTATTCTAGTGATAAATATCACTTTGTGATTATAAGCCAATCCAATAAGCTATTCTGTTCCACCCAATATTTGTGTCTACCCTATAATTCTTTTGGTCAAACCAAATCTATTACCCATGATCAAAACCCATACTAAGGTATAGTTTGACCATGGTCTCAAATAACTAAAATCTTTCCTATGAGGATATATGTTCTATTCCCTAATAGTGGAGGTAAATAATCAAGAAACCATTAATGCCTTGGAATAGCCATGGGGCATTTTCATGTGTGAAACATAAGGAGCATAACAATATGTTTATGGAAACATATGTCTAAATTCAATAACTACAACTACTAAGTTTCCTTCCATTAAAATTCAAATCATAGTTTATATATACTCACTAGGAAAATTATTCAAGTCCCAATGTTCTTTTAACATTTCATGTGCTAATGCACATACATGATATAGGTAATAACACATATTGGGACCAATTATATCATTTGTATATTTTAGAACACTCCTACATTCAAAATCTGCAAAAACAAATTAAAAATTGTATTAGAAATAACAAAACAGAAAACAGGAAATAAAAGAAAAGTAAAGCAGCAGAAAAAAAGAGAGGTAAGGCACTTACCTGGCCGCAGCCCAGCCGTGGCAGCCCATCAAACCGACCCACTAGCCGCCGGCTTGCGTACCGGTTCATCGTCTTCAACCTAGAGCTGAGAAGCAGCTCAGTGGAGCACTGGGCAACGCCCGATCAGCCGCCGCCTCCTAGACGCACTGGATGAAAGCCGCCGCCCCGGGGCGGCTATAAAAACGTTCTCCGCGGCAGGAATGAACCCTAGGTCCCTCACTTCTTCTTCCCCGTAGCTCTGCTCGTCATCATTGCAAACCCTAGCTCCGGCCATGTTCATCGCCGTCGCTAGAGGCCACCCGGAGTCTCAACGAGAAGCTCTGGAGCTCCGCATCGACTCCTAGGAACTCCAGGAGGAAGGAATCGAGAAGAGGAGGTCCGAATCACTGGATTTTCACCGTTCCTCTTTGCAGCAACTCGCCGGAATCGGTGAGGTAGCGGTCAGCTCCGTCCATAATCGACGACTTCGAGCATCTGGAAAGTTCCACGGTGAGCTTGCGCATCTCCTGGTAATTTTATTGCATCCCGAGGACCACCGTAGCTCGCCGTCACCGTTGACCACGGTGCACCGCCGCAGTAGAGCTCGCCGGAGCAAGCTCCGGCGACCAAAAAGTAGTGGCGCCACCACCATCTGGTTCACCTTGTTCCTCCAAAGCTGATGCACCAATCCATTTCATCCAATTCGGCTCAAATCATTGGATTCGAAATCCATCTGTAGGTTCCAGAGATGATGACGTCATGGATTGCCATGTCATCCAGTTTGACCGGGTCAAATGCCTATGTGGCAGCTGACCAGGCTTCGGTCCCACTAGTCAGCCTCTGTGGGTAAACTTAGTCTAGATACAAAATGTTCGGCAGTTGTTTGAAAAATCCAGAAATTGTTGAAACCTTAGAAAATTCATATCTATTCCATTTTTAATCAAAAAAATGCATGTAATATACCAAAATGATCCCAAAACTAATACCTATCTGTTTGTGTTGTAATATTATAGACTTGTGTGAAATAATTTTGAATTAAATTATAAAACATGTTTAAGTACAAATTTTGAATATGAATTTGAATCAAATTTAGGAAACAAATACTTTTCCTAATTGTGTAGTAAATGTTTTTACACTCAAACAACTTTATTGTAAATACTATCTCATTAATATAGGACCTTAACTTCAGCTTTGCCATTAGCACTTAAACACTAGAGTTACTTTCCATAGATAATTTTAAAGTATTAAAATTATGTAGGACCTCCACAAATAAATAGTAACTTGTATTTATGATTATTTCTCAACTTCCATTCAGTAAACAAATAATTAGCATTAAGTGCTCAATTCAACCATGGGAGTAATTCACTCAATTACTTTAACCTTTTTAAGTTAAAACCTTGAAACTTATAATAAGAAGAATCATGCTCTATTAATTAACCCAAACTCTTAAGAATAGTTGTGATCACTTAAAATAATTTACATACCAATTACCCTTTCAAAGAATGTGTTCTTCAAAAGTTATTCTTTGGTGATACCTTGAAAATAAGCATCAAACCATTTCCTTTTAGTTATAAATTCAAACCCTAGTAACTTAAATAAAGGGATTCAGGTTTTGTTAATCACTCAAGTACTCCTCAAATTATTAGGACCACTAAATGGTATTGTGTACCAAATGTCCATTAAGGGTTATGTTCTTCAAAAGTTATTCTTTTAAAGAACATACCATATAAGCATCACACCCATTCTTGTCTAGACACAAGTAATGACCTTTGCATGTTAAGAGTATTAACAACTCTATAATCAACCATAAACTATTTATCTGAGCACTACTAGCCCATAACTAACTATTTGAGCACCGATATTTGTTATAAGACTGTTACCAACTATAGAAAGAACCATATATAGTAATAGCAATGAAAGTTGCTTTGTATAATCATGCCCAACTAATACCACATAAGTAACAAATAAATCGTAAATAGATAACTTGTTATGTTCCATCTATTAACTACTTTGTGAGTAATAGATAAGTACAATCAATCCTAGAACACTAAGTCTTATCTGTAGTATTTCTAGTCATTAAGAAACCTGTTCTTTAAAAGTTATTCTTTTAGGTTATATAACAAGTAAACAATACAATGCCTCTTGTAAGCTTTAAAAGTAAGTAATTAATTTTGAATGTGCCCATGTTAAGCAATTATGTGCTACCACATTGTTATGCTTCACCATCCTTGATGAATAACATTTCCATGCTCCACTAAAACCCTTTTAACATTGAATGAAACTTAGCTTGTTCCCTTGGTATGCGCAACTATTATCTACTCTCTGGTTATGTTGGAATCATGCTAAACCCTAGAACACTAAATCTTAGGTGTAGTGCTTCTAATCAACAATAGACATGTTCTTCAAATGTTATTCTTTCAAAAGACATTGAAAGTAAGTAACAAACTATGTCTTTGAGCTTGAACAAATATAACTCTAATTGTGTCTTAAGATTGTTGTCAACCCTAAGTTTAACTAGGTATTCTTATCAAATAAGAATTATTTCAGCTTTGCTTGTCCATAACCAATTACTTGTTTGTTAATAATATGATACCACTTAAAAGTGTTACTTTCAAGTCTTCACCTATTGCTATACCTATCCTCTGCAATAACTCTTGTTTTAAGCTTTATTCTATTACTTTGAAGGTTTGCCAAGAAATCTAAAAATCCTTAACAATCTTGTTGTGGAGTGAATATAAAAGTGCAACTCACTATAAAGAAATTATCACAACCTTGTATACTAAACCATCGGGGGTTAGGTTACGCTTAGAACGATGCATAGCATATAATTTGCATATCATGTTGCAGTTCTTTTAACATCATCTTTACCAGATGATGGTGCTATTACAATATTTGGATTTCCTACGTATCGAAGACCTTGACTTGCATAATCTTGTAGTCAAAAAGGCAAGTTTATCTTGCTCATATCTCTTGATTGCACTGGTTTTGAAACTACTTGCAAAGTGTTGACTTCAAACTCTAACATTTCCAAAAAGGATGGAAAATCTATTTTCATAAGTAATATGACTAGTGGTTATCGACCAGTGGTGATAACCTAGGAAGGCTGGCAGGTGGAACCACGGTAAGATTGTGGTGGTGGAGGTTCCACTTGCACGGGAAAGTAAACCTAGGACTAATTACCAATGCCACAGTTAGTCCGGCGTCGTAAAAACCGTGTCATCCAAGAGACTTGGAATGGGACGGGAAAGTCAGTTGTATCTTCTCTCGTTCGCATGTCAACTGACAGCCAGCTGCCGGTCACAGTAGGTCTTGCAGGACTACTTGCATATGGGTGGGACACCTAAGTTCTCACGGCCCTGGTGTCTATGATGGTCCGCAAGGGACGCCTAGGTACTTCATCGTTGGGGGTGAATATCAGGGGCACAACCTGCTTGCGTGAATTGGGTGGGCATGCGTTGTGCGGAGAAGGCAGTGATTGGCTTGGATCAATGACTGGGCCCCACACCAAGGAAGTGTGGACGAGCATGCAACTCGGATGTGCAACAAGGCTTTGATCTCTTTTGGAAGGACACACCTCTGCAGAGTGTAAAAGGATGTGACATGTTACCCCTTGTTCCGGGAAGGAGCTGCGAACGCGGCAGGAAAGGTGCTCTCAAGGTACTATACCTGTGTTGGCTGTTGGGCATAGTTTTCATAAGTAAAAGCAATCTTTCAAGAAAACCTTGACAAAACCTTGCATTGGCCTACGACTCTTTTGGGTCTGTGGCTGTAGTTAGTGCATATCACACAACTTCTTCTAAAGAAACTTGCTGGGTAACGCTCGTTACTCACCCCAATCTCTTAAACCCTTGCTAGACTATGAAGAATTAGATTGAAGGTAACTCAAGGAGGCAACCTCAAGACATTAAAGTTGAAGATGAAGCATTCTATCAACATCATGATTATCAGCGGAGCCTACAATTGCGTGAAGCTTGAAGAAAAACTAGAATAGGGTTAGAAAGGAACCAGTTTCCTAATCCTAGAACCTAGTAGTTAGAGTATTCTGTAGTTGAGTAGTAAGCCAACTGCATTAGTTGTAGTTTAGTTTAGTCTTACTTGATTCTTTCTCATTTGTAGTCGCCAGGACTAAACCTCTACCTGTTGAGGAGGTTCTGAAGATCTTTTGTATGCTGAAAATTGTAATCCTATAATCATACCGTGGACCTGCGATGTTTCTGTTGTACCACTCTGATGGATGTAATACTAGTGAGACGGTGTTTCATTGGTGTTATGTCAACGACTTGCATACTACACATGCAGTGGTATGCGGGGTCACAACAGCTGGTATCAGAGCAAACGCTTTGACCCTAGGATTAAAACCCTTTAATAGGAGACCTGTAGGATTGGTAGTGATTATAGGAAGCCTTCTTATCTAAACCAATTCTTCTTAAGACTTGGGATGGATATTCAACAAAAGAATAATCCTAACACACTCAAGTCAAATGTTCTTACCTGTATTCCTAAGTGAAGTTAGATATCTTGTTCCATACCATAGAGATATGACATCATTAGAGCCTTACATAAAGGATGGAAGTAGATTATATTTGGTATACAATATATGGTAGTCCAAAGGGAGGATACAACCGGAATGGGAACTATCCTATTGGACGAAGTATACCAAGTGCAATTTGTTAAACTTAAGTCATCTGAAATTGTAGTAGGATGATGTTAAGTGGTGAAGTGAGTCTAGATATGGTAGTAGAACCTCAGGTTTTAGTCTTGTATATGGATACTCAAGAATGCTATATACAAGTAAGATGTACTGGCAGTATAAAAACCTTAATCATGTTAGATTCACCTGAGAATCTTTGCATGATGGAGTAGAACTTTATAGTAAATCAGCAAATTCAAGTTGAGGAGAAAGATGCTTAAGAAGATTGGTGAATGAAGTATTCTCAACAATGGTAACTAGGGCAAGTGTACCAAAAACCACAGATTTTAGTCAGAGAAGACCTATATAAGTCAAGGAGTTGTGTGAACCATGTCTGGTGGAGAAGTACAATGCTCATGAATACATGAAGTTTCGAGAGATCTTGTGAGATTCGTCTTCAATAGGACAGAAGGTAAACAAGAAATAGTAGTCCTAAAGGAATCTGGATCCGTTAGAATGGTTTCTCAAACCCTTTGCTCAAATTTACTCGATTGCAATTGGGCAAATGGAGTAAATTTTGAGACAAAGAGTAGTAGTCCACCACTACGTGCATTATAGCACAATATAAACCTATATTATTTGGTGCCATAAGGTGCACATCTAAGCCTGAATTCTAGAGATGTTTTGTTTAGTATTATCTCACGGGCTTATGATGATGTATGTTGCCAGCACAAATTTGGATTTTCTTGGATTTTGTCGTGTGACTAGATCTATTCATGAAGTATGTCTTTGATGTGCAAGTGCATGTTGCATTATCAAGTCCTTACTTGATGTTATAGTTCTAGAGGGTTAAGGTATTTGTGTGAGGGAGAGATGAATTCCTTAGGCAAGCAAGTCAGAAGATGAAGATCACCAGATAAAGGAAGCCAAAAGAGGAAAGCTTCAGTGATACTTTGAATGAATATTAGAAGGATCCACAGCTAGTTTAGTAAAACAACAGAAAAGTTGGAATTTATCAACACTCTAGGTTGTAAAACACTAGAGGTAACTTTAGGTTATTGAGGAGAACCACTAATTAGGTAACGCAATTGAGTTCAAGGTATTTGAGCTCGTTGTTATGCAGCCTTGGTTATGCTCAGTACATCACGGGTCGATTGAGGTGTTGTAATACCGATGATCCATTCCGGTATTGCCTGCTGCTTTATTCAGCCTGGGAGTGGTAACCCCAGTAACCCTCGTTGATAGCGTGACTAAGACACATAACATCTCTGCATAACATTGATCCCTAGTCCCAAAATCTTGAATTGTTGATTGGTGGTTAAGACTTTAGCAATACCTTTCCTTATCTTAGAGTTGTAGTTTTTGTCTACGAACCAAGACTGGTGAGGATTCGTGTCAATAGTGATCTTTTGAGACCATTGGTTCATTTATAGCCCTATTACTTCATATTTTTGATCAATTTATACAATTGCCTGTCGTGGATGTCCTCCGATACAAGAGAAACTCTGCCGGATTTCTCCCGTGGCTTTGTATCTAACCTACCGTCTGAATTATGGTAGATAACAATGGGAAAACCCAATTCTCATCAACTGTGAGAACTTTTTGGGTTAGTACATGCATCCAAAAGTGGAACAGAACACCCCACCTAAAGGCTTTATCGAAGAATTCGTACCGGATATCCACAATTGTGTGGATACACCACAGATTTCTTCGAGAAACCATCAGGAAGATGTTGTAGTAAGACTGACCAAGACTTATAGTCTAACCATGGAGTTCAAATGGTTAAAGATCAATATGTTCAAATACCATTAGAAAAGTATAAGGGGAGAGCCCAGGAAACTTAAAAGTGTTGAAATTTGGATGAAGTAGGTCGGAAGTAAATTATTTCCAAGTTTTGTCGTAACTTTATGGAGTTCGGCAAAGGAGTGAGATGATTTTGACCATAATCACACCAAGTATGAGCCACAACTGGTATATGAGCCATAGCTGGTATATCATGAACCGCAGCTGGAGAAGATTGAGATTAGAATTAACCATAATCTTGAACCTAGAAGACCAAATAAGATCATTAGAGATGGATCTAAAAGCTTGAATGGACACACTACATGTGTTTAATCCATTCTTAGGTGGTAAAACTTAGTGTCAATTAGGAAGATTCGTTGAAACAACTAGTAGGACTCTATAAGCTATAGAAGTATTGCAAACATGGATAATCCAAGAGAATGACCAAGAAGAGACCAAGATGAATGGAATTCAAGCGTAACTGTTGTTCGGAGTTTGACAACAGAAGGTTCGAGGATCACTATGGACAAAGGATACCATCTAAATCCCAATTAGTTGGTAAAGGAACATCAAGATATATGATACCAACAACAAGGTCGTCCAACAACGTACGAGAGCGAAAACTTCGGGACGAAGTTTAGTTTAAGGAGGGGAGACTGTAATATCCCAGGATTAGAGGTCATAAAATAGAGGCAACAGATGTGTGCATTGCATTTCATGCATAGAAAATCCGGGTAATTTTCGCGCATTTAAATAAAACCTATCAAAGTGATTGGAGTTTCACTTAAGTTGATGGAATTGAAGTAGCTCATCAATTGAAGCGCGATAAACTTCAATATGACCTTTGTTAAAATCCTTGGTTTGGGTAGTGATAGTCACAAAAACTAAAAGAGATAAGTGAGGTAAAACTAAAATGCTTGGCACACCATTTTAGGACCAAATATCTATTCATACCAAGATCATCATGGTATTATATAACCCTACTTATTTCATGCTAAAGAAGTAAAAACAAGTCTTATTTTCAAATCCTTATTTATATTTCATGCTCAAACATTCAAATCCATTTCTCTTCTGAACTAGAAGAGAGAAATCATATCTATTTAGTGTTACTATCATTTGATGGAATAGAACCTTAGGATAATTTGGAAACTGAGTTGTAGGAGAGTTTAACCTAATACCCAATTGGTTAGTAGAGATTTAACAATTTGGGGTGAGATTTAAACCACAAGGATATTAGAACCATACTCAGGAAGTGACCAATACCTAGACCTATGATGTGGAGTACATCCTGTATGAACCACACAATGGGGAGATTATATTCTTAATCTCAGAAGGTTGGTACAATCTAGATTAAACCCTTGGTAGAGGGAGTTGATGAAGGAAATAGTATGATCATGTCTAGTATATGATTGTGCTTGTTGATGAAGATAATTAGGTTAGTATGAGACCTAGTTTGATAAGCAGATATCATTCTTCATAAGATAAGAATAGGAGAGCTAAGTAAACACATCTTGTTGTAGGAGGAGAAGATCATGAGCTTACTCCTTAAAGCTATGGCTTAACTTAGAACCTTTGCACACTAACCCTATTTGGGGTAATCACTACCTTCTATTTAGAGTGATACAATCTTATTCAACTCCATGTTCTTCCATCTGATCAAGGGATTCCTGTCAAATGAGTTATTCTAGTGATAAATATCACTTTGTGATTATAAGCCAATCCAATAAGCTATTCTGTTCCACCCAATATTTGTGTCTACCCTATAATTCTTTTGGTCAAACCAAATCTATTACCCATGATCAAAACCCATACTAAGGTATAGTTTGACCATGGTCTCAAATAACTGAAATCTTTCCTATGAGGATATATGTTCTATTCCCTAATAGTGGAGGTAAATAATCAAGAAACCATTAATGCCTTGGAATAGCCATGGGGCATTTTCATGTGTGAAACATAAGGAGCATAACAATATGTTTATGGAAACATATGTCTAAATTCAATAACTACAAATAATAAGTTTCCATCCATTAAAATTCAAATCATAGTTTATATATACTCACTAGGAAAATTATTCAAGTCCCAATGTTCTTTTAACATTTCATGTGCTAATGCACATACATGATATAGGTAATAACACATATTGGGACCAATTATATCATTTGTATATTTTAGAACACTCCTACATTCAAAATCTGCAAAAACAAATTAAAAATTGTATTAGAAATAACAAAACAGAAAACAGGAAATAAAAGAAAAGTAAAGCAGCAGAAAAAAAGAGAGGTAAGGCACTTACCTCGCCGCAGCCCAGCCGTGGCAGCCCATCAAACCACCCACTAGCCACCGGCCTGCGTACCGGTTCGTCGTCTTCAACCTAGAGCTGAGAAGCAGCTCGGTGGAGCACTGGGAAACGCCCGATCAGCCGCCGCCTCCTGGACGCACTGGATGAAAGCCGGCGCCCCGGGGCGGCTATAAAAACGTTCTCCGCGGCAGGAATGAACCCTAGGTCCCTCACTTCTTCTTCCCCACAGCTCTTCTCGTCATCACTTCAAACCCTAGCTCCGGCCATGTTCATCGCCGTCGCTAGAGGCCACCCGGAGTCTCACCGAGAAGCTCTGGAGCTCCGCATCGACTCCTAGGAACTCCAGGAGGAAGGAATCGAGAAGAGGAGGTCCGAATCACTGGATTTTCACCGTTCCTCTTTGCAGCAACTCGCCGGAATCGGCGAGGTAGCGGTCAGCTCCGTCCATAATCGACGACTTCGAGCATCTGGAAAGTTCCACGGTGAGCTTGCGCATCTCCTGGTAATTTTATTGCATCCCGAGGACCACCGTAGCTCGCCATCACCGTCGACCACGGTGCACCGCCGCAGTAGAGCTCGCCGGAGCAAGCTCCGGCGACCAAAAAGTAGTGGCGCCACCACCATCTGGTTCACCTTGTTCCTCCAAAGCTGATGCACCAATCCATTTCATCCAATTCGGCTCAAATCATTGGATTCGAAATCCATCTGTAGGTTCCAGAGATGATGACGTCATGGATTGCCATGTCATCCAGTTTGACCGGGTCAAATGCCTATGTGGCAGCTGACCAGGCTTCGGTCCCACTGGTCAGCCTCTGTGGGTAAACTTAGTCTAGGTACAAAATGTTTGGCAGTTGTTTGAAAAATCCAGAAATTGTTGAAACCTTAGAAAATTCATATCTATTCCATTTTTAATCAGAAAAATGCATGTAATATACCAAAATGATCCCAAAACTAATACCTATCTGTTTGTGTTGTAATATTATAGACTTGTGTGAAATAATTTTGAATTAAATTATAAAACATGTTTAAGTACAAATTTTGAATATGAATTTGAATCAAATTTAGGAAATAAATACTTTTCCTAATTGTGTAGTAAATGTTTTTACACTCAAACAACTTTATTGTAAATACTATCTCATTAATATAGGACCTTAACTTCAGCTTTGCCATTAGCACTTAAACACTAGAGTTACTTTCCATAGATAATTTTAAAGTATTAAAATTATGTAGGACCTCCACAAATAAATAGTAACTTGTATTTATGATTATTTCTCAACTTCCATTCAGTAAACAAATAATTAGCATTAAGTGCTCAATTCAACCATGGGAGTAATTCACTCAATTACTTTAACCTTTTTAAGTTAAAACCTTGAAACTTATAATAAGAAGAATCATGCTCTATTAATTAACCCAAACTCTTAAGAATAGTTGTGATCACTTAAAATAATTTACATACCAATTACCCTTTCAAAAAATGTGTCCTTCAAAAGTTATTCTTTGGTGATACCTTGAAAATAAGCATCAAACCATTTCCTTTTAGTTATAAATTCAAACCCTAGTAACTTAAATAAAGGGATTCAGGTTTTGTTAATCACTCAAGTACTCCTCGAATTATTAGGACCACTAAATGGTATTGTGTACCAAATGTCCATTAAGGGTTATGTTCTTCAAAAGTTATTCTTTTAAAGAACATACCATATAAGCATCACACCCATTCTTGTCTAGACACAAGTAATGACCTTTGCATGTTAAGAGTATTAACAACTCTATAATCAACCATAAACTATTTATCTGAGCACTACTAGCCCATAACTAACTATTTGAGCACCGATATTTGTTATAAGACTGTTACCAACTATAGAAAGAACCATATATAGTAATAGCAATGAAAGTTGCTTTGTATAATCATGCCCAACTAATACCACATAAGTAACAAATAAATCGTAAATAGATAACTTGTTATGTTCCATCTATTAACTACTTTGTGAGTAATAGATAAGTACAATCAATCCTAGAACACTAAGTCTTATCTGTAGTATTTCTAGTCATTAAGAAACCTGTTCTTTAAAAGTTATTCTTTTAGGTTATATAACAAGTAAACAATACAATGCCTCTTGTAAGCTTTAAAAGTAAGTAATTAATTTTGAATGTGCCCATGTTAAGCAATTATGTGCTACCACATTGTTATGCTTCACCATCCTTGATGAATAACATTTCCATGCTCCACTAAAACCCTTTTAACATTGAATGAAACTTAGCTTGTTCCCTTGGTATGCGCAACTATTATCTACTCTCTGGTTATGTTGGAATCATGCTAAACCCTAGAACACTAAATCTTAGGTGTAGTGCTTCTAATCAACAATAGACATGTTCTTCAAATGTTATTCTTTCAAAAGACATTGAAAGTAAGTAACAAACTATGTCTTTGAGCTTGAACAAATATAACTCTAATTGTGTCTTAAGATTGTTGTCAACCCTAAGTTTAACTAGGTATTCTTATCAAATAAGAATTATTTCAGCTTTGCTTGTCCATAACCAATTACTTGTTTGTTAATAATATGATACCACTTAAAAGTGTTACTTTCAAGTCTTCACCTATTGCTATACCTATCCTCTGCAATAACTCTTGTTTTAAGCTTTATTCTATTACTTTGAAGGTTTGCCAAGAAATCTAAAAATCCTTAACAATCTTGTTGTGGAGTGAATATAAAAGCGCAACTCACTATAAAGAAATTATCACAACCTTGTATACTAAACCATCGGGGGTTAGGTTACGCTTAGAACGATGCATAGCATATAATTTGCATATCATGTTGCAGTTCTTTTAACATCATCTTTACCAGATGATGGTGCTATTACAATATTTGGATTTCCTACGTATCGAAGACCTTGACTTGCATAATCTTGCAGTCAAAAAGGCAAGTTTATCTTGCTCATATCTCTTGATTGCACTGGTTTTGAAACTACTTGCAAAGTGTTGACTTCAAACTCTAACATTTCCAAAAAGGATGGAAAATCTATTTTCATAAGTAATATGACTAGTGGTTATCGACCAGTGGTGATAACCTAGGAAGGCTGGCAGGTGGAACCACGGTAAGATTGTGGTGGTGGAGGTTCCACTTGCACGGGAAAGTAAACCTAGGACTAATTACCAATGCCACAGTTAGTCCGGCGCCATAAAAACCGTGTCATCCAAGAGACTTGGAATGGGACGGGAAAGTCAGCTGTATCTTCTCTCGTTCGCATGTCAACGGACAGCCAGCTGCCAGTCACAGTAGGTCTTGCAGGACTACTTGCATATGGGTGGGACACCTAAGTTCTCACGGCCCTGGTGTCTATGATGGTCCGCAAGGGACGCCTAGGTACTTCATCGTTGGGGGTGAATATCAGGGGCACAACCTGCTTGCGTGAATTGGGTGGGCATGCGTTGTGCGGAGAAGGCAGTGATTGGCTTGGATCAATGACTGGGCCCCACACCAAGGAAGTGTGGACGAGCATGCAACTCGGATGTGCAACAAGGCTTTGATCTCTTTTGGAAGGACACACCTCTGCAGAGTGTAAAAGGATGTGACATGTTACCCCTTTTTCCGGGAAGGAGCTGCGAACGCGGCAGGAAAGGTGCTCTCAAGGCACTATACCTATGTTGGCTGTTGGGCATAGTTTTCATAAGTAAAAGCAATCTTTCAAGAAAACCTTGACAAAACCTTGCATTGGCCTACGACTCTTTTGGGTCTGTGGCTGTAGTTAGTGCATATCACACAACTTCTTTCTAAAGAAACTTGCTGGGTAACGCTCGTTACTCACCCCAATCTCTTAAACCCTTGCTAGACTATGAAGAATTAGATTGAAGGTAACTCAAGGAGGCAACCTCAAGACATTAAAGTTGAAGATGAAGCATTCTATCAACATCATGATTATCAGCGGAGCCTACAATTGCGTGAAGCTTGAAGAAAAACTAGAATAGGGTTAGAAAGGAACCAGTTTCCTAATCCTAGAACCTAGTAGTTAGAGTATTCTGTAGTTGAGTAGTAAGCCAACTGCATTAGTTGTAGTTTAGTTTAGTCTTACTTGATTCTTTCTCATTTGTAGTCGCCAGGACTAAACCTCTACCTGTTGAGGAGGTTCTGAAGATCTTTTGTATGCTGAAAATTGTAATCCTATAATCATACCGTGGACCTGCGATGTTTCTGTTGTACCACTCTGATGGATGTAATACTAGTGAGACGGTGTTTCATTGGTGTTATGTCAACGACTTGCATACTACACATGCAGTGGTATGCGGGGTCACAACAGCTGGTATCAGAGCAAATGCTTTGACCCTAGGATTAAAACCCTTTAATAGGAGACCTGTAGGATTGGTAGTGATTATAGGAAGCCTTCTTATCTAAACCAATTCTTCTTAAGACTTGGGATGGATATTCAACAAAAGAATAATCCTAACACACTCAAGTCAAATGTTCTTACCTGTATTCCTAAGTGAAGTTAGACATCTTGTTCCATACCATAGAGATATGACATCATTAGAGCCTTACATAAAGGATGGAAGTAGATTATATTTGGTATACAATATATGGTAGTCCAAAGGGAGGATACAACCGGAATGGGAACTATCCTATTGGAAGAAGTATACCAAGTGCAATTTGTTAAACTTAAGTCATCTGAAATTGTAGTAGGATGATGTTAAGTGGTGAAGTGAGTCTAGATATGGTAGTAGAACCTCAGGTTTTAGTCTTGTATATGGATACTCAAGAATGCTATATACAAGTAAGATGTACTGGCAGTATAAAAACCTTAATCATGTTAGATTCACCTAAGAATCTTTGCATGATGGAGTAGAACTTTATAGCAAATCAGCAAATTCAAGTTGAGGAGAAAGATGCTTAAGAAGATTGGTGAATGAAGTATTCTCAACAATGGTAACTACGGCAAGTGTTCCAAAAACCACAGATTTTAGTCAGAGAAGACCTATATAAGTCAGGGAGTTGTGTGAACCATGTCTGGTGGAGAAGTACAATGCTCATGAATACATGAAGTTTCGAGAGATCTTGTGAGATTCGTCTTCAATAGGACGGAAGGTAAACAAGAAATAGTAGTCCTAAAGGAATCTGGATCCGTTAGAATGGTTTCTCAAACCCTTTGCTCAAATTTATTCGATTGCAATTGGGCAAATGGAGTAAATTTTGAGACAAAGAGTAGTAGTCCACCACTACGTGCATTATAGCACAATATAAACCTATATTATTTGGTGCCATAAGGTGCACATCTAAGCCTGAATTCTAGAGATGTTTTGTTTAGTATGTTCTCACGGGCTTATGATGATGTATGTTGCCAGCACAAATTTGGATTTTCTTGGATTTTGTCGTGTGACTAGATCTATGCATGAAGTATGTCTTTGATGTGCAAGTGCATGTTGCATTATCAAGTCCTTACTTGATGTTATAGTTCTAGAGGGTTAAGGTATTCGTGTGAGGGAGAGACGAATTCCTTAGGCATGCAAGTCAGAAGATGAAGATCACCAGATAAAGGAAGCCAAAAGAGGAAAGCTTCAGTGATACTTCGAATGAATATTAGAAGGATCCACAGCTAGTTTAGTAAAACAACAGAAAAGTTGGAATTTATCAACACTCTAGGTTGTAAAACACTAGAGGTAACTTTAGGTTATTGAGGAGAACCACTAATTAGGTAACGCAATTGAGTTCAAGGTATTTGAGCTCGTTGTTATGCAGCCTTGGTTATGCTTAGTACATCACGGGTCGATTGAGGTGTTGTAATACCGATGATCCATTCCGGTATTGCCTGCTGCTTTATTCAGCCTGGGAATGGTAACCCCAGTAACCCTCGTTGATAGCGTGACTAAGACACATAACATCTCTGTATAACATTGATCCCTAGTCCCAAAATCTTGAATTGTTGATTGGTGGTTAAGACTTTAGCAATACCTTTCCTTATCTTAGAGTTGTAGTTTTTGTCTACGAACCAAGACTGGTGAGGATTCGTGTCAACAGTGATCTGTTGAGACCATTGGTTCATTTATAGCCCTATTACTTCATATTTTTGATCAATTTATACAATTGCCTGTCGTGGATGTCCTCCGGTACAAGAGAAACTCTGCCGGATTTCTCCCATGGCTTTGTATCTAACCTACCGTCTGAATTTTGGTAGATAACAATGGGAAAACCCAATTCTCATCAACTGTGAGAACTTTTTGGGTTAGTACATGCATCCAAAAGTGGAACAGGACACCCCACCTAAAGGCTTTATCGAAGAATTCATACCGGATATCCACAATTGTGTGGATACACCATAGATTTCTTCGAGAAACCATCAGGAAGATGTTGTAGTAAGACTGACCAAGACTTATAGTCTAACCATGGAGTTCAAATGGTTAAAGATCAATATGTTCAAAGACCATTAGAAAAGTATAAGGGGAGAGCCCAGGAAACTTAAAAGTGTTGAAATTTGGATGAAGTAGGTCAGAAGTAAATTATTTCCAAGTTTTGTCGTTACTTTATGGAGTTCGGCAAAGGAGTGAGATGATTTTATGCATGGTATTTGCAAGCCACTCCAAGTAAATTTTCATGTGCTACCTTTCAAAAAACCTTCAAAATACTTCTCATTTTGTGACACTGTTTTTAGCTCATGGGGACGTAGTGGTCGGATTTGCTATCTTCCATATTGTTTTATTCCAAAAAAGAAAAAAAGGAAAAAAAAGAAAAAAGAAAAAAAGCACTCCTCCATGGTATGTGAAAGTTGGTGGGCACCCGATGGAATTGGTTAGCCATGGTTTGTGAAAGGAAAAGTGGGGAGGAGTGCCAAGCTTTATAAAAGAGCACAAAAGTGCTAATATCTCTCTCTCTCTCAAAAACTTGCTTAGTATTGAAGATAGTAAGAACCCCATTGCCAGTCATTTACAAGAACAACCACCTCTCATAACAAATTCTTATCTCTCTGTTTTACAAATGAAAAGCTCTAGCACATGTTTAATCACTACTTCCCTCTGCGAAGGGACTTTCTTTTACTTTTATGTTGAGTTTCCATCTTCTACCTTTATGCATCGTCTAAGAGAGCATAGTTGTCATTCTGAGTTTAATGTGCATAGTCCCAAAATTTATTACTGATTGGTTCATGATTATGGTTTTGCTTGTTCTCAAATTATTTGTATCTAGTCGCCCTCTGAAACTTGAAGATGTCATATGCATTTATGTTTTGCTACTCCATGAAGGACAAGCTGAAAACCACTTTGCTATGTTTTTCTATATGGTTGAAACACACACTTGACTTTCAATGCATTATTACTCATGATCTTTTGTTTGTGTTATGTTTCATGTTATAACATGGTTGCAAAGTTTTATTGTCAAGATTATGTATTTTATGCCCATGTTTTAAGTACTTTGATCTCAGCACTCAATGCTCTACATCGTTTGATCAAGATTGTGTTGGTGCATGTCACCTAAAAAATTATTCTTTTGTTATCACTTACCTACTCGAGGACGAGTAGGAGTTAAGCTTGGGGATGCTTGATACGTCCCAAACGTATCTATAATTTTTGATGATCCATGCTTGTTTATACACCATTTGCTTTGTGTTTTGTTACACTTCGTGGCATTTTTATGCACTTTCCGGAACTAACCTATTAACGAGATGCCACAGTGCCAGTTCCCTGTTTTCTGCTTTTTTGTGTTTCAGAAATGCTACATAGGAAATATTCTCAGAATTGGACTAAACAAAAGCCGAAGTTCCTATTTTTCCCGACACGAGATGGAGTCCAAAGCTAAGACGGAGGGGGGCCAGGGGCCAGCCATACCATAGGGTGGCGCGGCCAGCCCTTGGCCCGTGCCACCAAGTGGTGGGGCCACCTAGCCCACCTCCTGACGCCGCCCTTCCGCCTATATATTATCCTCGGCGAGGAAAATCTAAAGACCCGATCAGTTTTCCATGAAACATACTGCAAGCCGCCGCCGTCATTGATACGAGATTGGGAGGGTCCAGAAGCACTTCCCGGCACCCTGCCAGAGAGGGGAATCACCACCGGAGGCCTTCTTCATCACCATGCCTGCCTCCGGAGTGATGTATGAGTAGTCTACCTTGGACTACGTGTCCATAGCAGTAGCTAGATGGTTGTCATCTCCTCCATGTGCTTCATGTTTAGATCTTGTGAGCTGCCTATCATGATCAAGATCATCGTTGTGTAATTCTACATGTTGTGTTTGTTGGGATTCGATGAATATTGATACTTTGTCAAGTTGATTTATGATTTATCATCTCTATGTTGTTTTATGATCTTGCATGCTCTCCGTTGCTAGTAGATATCTTGGCCGAGTAGATGCTAGTGACTCCAAGAGGGAGTATTTATTCTCGATAGTGTGTTCATGCCTCTAGTAATCTTGGGGAGTGATGGAAACCTCTAAGGTTGTAGATGTGTTGTTGCTACTAGGGAGAAAACAACAATTTTGTGTTCAAGGACATTTGTATTGTTTACATTATGCACTTTGCTTAAGGTGATAATCTGTTGCTTGCAACTTAATACCCAATGGTGCTCGGATGACATCCGGCCGGTGTATTATTAGTCATAGATGCAGTTGGATTATGGTCTATGTATTATGTTGTAATGCCCAAGTGAATCTTGATACGTCTCCAACGTATCCATAATTTTTGATGCTCCATGCTCGTTTTTACACCATTTGCTTAGTGTTTCGTTACACTTCGTGGTATTTTTATGCATTTTCCGGAACTAACCTATTAACGAGATGCCACAGTGCCAGTTCCCTATTTTCTGCTGTTTTTGTGTTTCAGAAATGTTACACAGGAAATATTCTCAGAATTGGACGAAACAAAAGCCAGTCGTCTAGATATTTCACGGAGCTTCCAGAAGACTGAAGAGGAGATGGAGCCGAGCTAGAGGGTTTGAAGGGAATTGGGCTTCATGCTTTGGTTTTGTTCTTAAGCATTTGCCTTCCATGCTTTGCATGGGTGAGTATATATAGTGTAAACTCCACCAACAACATTGGTTGGCAATCTATGCAATGAAATTCAAGTTCATTCACACGTGCATAGATTGTGGGGGAGTTTGCTCTATATATAATGGTTCTACTAGCATCACTTACTTTTGTAGTAATTGATGTTAGTGTAACCATCTTAGTTCTTTAAATTTATTATATAAACCCTCTCAAAGAGATTGTCATCAATTACCAAAATGGGGAAGATTGAAAGTGCATGTGCCCTCATGTGTGGTTTTGGTAATTAATGACAATCCCTATGGACTAATGTTTGCATTGAGTTATATTTGTAGGACTTGTCCGTAGACAACGCTTGATCCATATGTTGGGTTCAAGGTTGTAAGAAGTTGAATATAAAGAAGATTATGTGATGATCAAGTTGTTATTCAATGAGTGATCCGAAGATTGGTCATAAAGGAGTTGAGCCTATATAGAGTGTGTCTTGAGGAATAAGATGGAGTGAGCTCTCATGTGCATTCTCAAGACATCATCAATGTTGATCAAGTCGAAGCGCAAGTTCAAGATAGGCTTCCAGAAGATATCATTTGCTTGAAGCTCGGTGTCCATTTGGTGGTAATGGACATGTGAAGATATTTCTCTAGTGTCTCTCCCATAGTGATGTATGGGGGAGCAATCCGCAAGACTTCACCGAGCAAGCGCAATCAAGAAAGGTAGTCCAACTTGAGAAGATCAAGATCGTCACCTTCTAGCTCAAGTGGAATGCACAAGGCAAAGGTATGTTCTTGATAGGGTTTCTTTCTTACCGGTCTCATAGTGTGGGAGACCGGGTTTAGGATCGATAGCCGTACTATCAAGAGGGGCTCTCGAGTGAGTAACTTATTCGTATCGTTCGGAGAGAGCTCAAACCTTTGCATACTTGGCATTATCTTTCTTGGTTCTTATTTGGATTTTATCCATGTGAGATTCTAGAGCTTGTGGTTATTTCCATGACAAGCTCTAGCTCATCAAAAACGGATTTCGTATGGAACTCTTATTGCGTTTTTGGTGTTTGGAGGTTTTACCGGTTTATCTTTGAAGAGAGGTCAAACCTTTCTTCATTTGGTTTTACCTTCCTTGGTTGGACTATGATGTTTCTATGCATAGACTTGTAGAGCTCGTTGTTGTGATTCCAACGAGCCCAAGATCATCGAAAACGGAGTCCGGATGCTCAAGTTATGGTCGTTTTGGTTTCAGCTGTTTCTGCCTTTTCCAGGGCCGGAGACTCCGGCCTCGTAGAGACTCCGGCCCAAAATGTGTTTTCGCCGTTTTTCGTCCGGAGATTTGGCCCGGAACCTCCGGCTACTTTTCCAGGTCAAAGTCTCCGGCCCCTAGGGTCCGGAGACTCCGGCCCAAGTCTCCGGACCTTGAAAAATCGAGGTGTCGCTCAGCGCAGAGATGGGGGCGGAGGCTTTTTATCCCATGCCCGGAGTCTCCGCCCTCCTAAGGCCGGAGACTCCGGAGAAAGTGGCCTGCAACGGCTAGTTTCGTGGGGAGACCTATAAAAGGCCCCCTTCTTCCTCCTTGGGCTAGTGGCTTCCTATTCTCTCTCTCCTCCATTGTTGACCTTGAAGCTTTGCCCTCTCTCCCTCTCCCTCCCATGATTTTTGCATCTTCTTGAGGGAAAAGAGAGAGGAGATCTAGATCTATCTTTCCACCAATCAAAATCTCCTCTAAGTGAGGGGAACCTATTGGATCTAGATCTTGGAGTTCTTTGTGGATTTCCTTTGTTCTTCCTCTCATATTCCTCCATAGCATTTGTTGCTTTGGTAGAAATTGGGAGAGAAGGATTTGAGCACTTTGTGTGCTCTTGCCATTGCATTTGGTGCATCGGTTTGAGTTCTCCTCGGAGATTCGGTAAGTGGAAGTAGTGAGCTTATTACTCTTGGGTTCTTGGAACCCTAGACGGCTTAGTGGCCTTTGTGGCATATACTTGGGGCCTCCAATTAAGTTGTGGAGATTCCCCAACCTTTGTGGTGCCTTTGTGGCGATTCTTGGGAGCCTCCAATTAAGTTGTGGAGATTGCCCCAAGCTTGTACGGGTTCGGTGACCGCCCTCAAGTGTCCCATAGTGGATCGTGGCATCTTGCTTTGTGCGAGGGCGCGAGGAGAATAAGGTGTGCCTTTGTGGCGTTTGGTGTGTAGCGTGCCTCCGCATCTTGAGGTGAGCCTTTGTGGCATTTGGTGAGCATTGTGCTACCACATCTCAAGGTGAGGCCTTTGTGGCGTTCGGAGTGCATTAAGCTGCCACACCTCTCCAACGGAGACTAGCTTCCTTTGGAAGTGACCTTCGGGATACATCTTCGTCTCCTTCGTGCCTCGGTAACTCTTATCCGAGCTCCACTACTTATGCACTGTACATTTGTGATAGCCATCGTGCTTGAAGTTATATATCTTGCTATCACCTTGCTACTTGTCTTGCTTAGCATAAGCTGTTGGTACACATAGGTGAGCCTAGTTTATTAGGTTTTGTAAGCTTGTCAAATTAAACGTAAGTTTATTTCCGCACTTGTACAAGCCTTTTGTAAAAGTTTTAATCGCCTATTCACCCCCCCTCTAGGCGACATCTGTGTCCTTTCAATTGGTATCAGAGCAAGGTCTCTCATTTTAGGCTTCACCGCCTTGAGAGCAAAGATGTTGGCTAGGGGATTAGTGCACAATGAGACTTTTATATTCGATGGCACAAATTATGATACTTGGAGAATTCACATGCTTAATCATTTTCGGGTCATGGACCCAAATATAGAGCGAATTGTAGATATGGGTTTTTCTCCTCCTAAGGATCCCACAAATCTATCTTTAGAGGATGAGAAGAACTCTTATCTCAATGATCAAGCTATTAATGTCTTATTCAATGTTGTGAGCATTGTAGTTGTGATGTCCATTATGCCTTTTCGGAATGCTCATGAGTTATGGACAAAGCTTCAAGAAAAATATGATGTGTCCAAGTTTATTGAAAATGAGTGTATTCCTTCCACTTCCGGCCGTGATGAACTTTCTTCCACTTCACCGACGTGTGGCAAGACACAAGGTAATGACATGGTGAGTGGTGATGGAAATTGCAATGTTGATAGTGAGCTTACTTTTGATAATCATTCATCTCGATCTCATTGCAATGCTTCATCTTTGAACTTTAACACTTCTGGCACCATAAATGCTTTACATGCTTGTGTTAGTCCTTGCATATCATGTGTAAGTTGCTTAAATAAATCTCATGATGATATGCTTGCTCTGTCTAGTGGCCATGATAAAAATGCCTCTATTTCCTCTAGTCTTTGTGTGGCTAACAATGTAGAGGAAACCGGAGATTCTATTGGCCAAGACAAAGTTTTGATTGGAGCTTCAAGTAATTCATCCTCATCATCATCTCTCGGTTCCCACATATGTCTTATGGCTAGGGATTCAAAGGTAACTCCTTCTTTGGAACCCACTATATCTAGTGATCATGATGAAGAGGATGATTATGTTACCTCTTTAAAAAAGAAGGGAGAAATAGTCTTTCATGCTATTGGTAAGAACAAAATTGCTTGCTCTAACTTCGTTCATATTTTGGTTGCTGCTATTGAGAGCCAGAAAATTATTGTTGAGCTTCAATCTCATGACGAAGAGCAAGAAGAAACTATTGAGAATCTTCATAGTCTTGCCAATGATTTTAAAAAGAATCTTTTAAAAGAACAAAGCACCAACGAAGCTCTTGAGGAGAATTTTGCTCTAGAATTGTCTAGAGTAAAGGAAACCCATGATAGAGCTCTTGAGGTGGCAAATGATTTAAAATTAAAAAATGATAAGCTTGTTTTTGTTAATGCTAAACTTCTTGAGGATGTTGAGCACCTCAAAAATGGCTCTAGGGACATTGAGAGTGTGCTCACCAAACTCACCGAGTCACATGAGCAACTAAAAGCTTCTTATTTAAAAGAGTGTTCCAAGTTGCCTTCTCCTCTTTCGGTTAATCATGATGCTTGTGCTACTAACTCTACTTCTTGTGAGGCATCTATCTTGAAGGAGAATGTTGAGCTAAGGGCTCAACTTGAGTTGCTAACTAGCAAGTATGGGATATTGGAAGAAAGTCATGAAAAGCTATCTAGCTCTAATAAGGATCTTCTAGTGTCCCATGCTCGCCTAAAGTTAGCTTATGAGGATATGTCTACAAAGGTAACATCTTGTGAACCTCATGTGGTCACTAGCACTACTTCCCAAAATGCTATATTGCCATGTGCTAGTCCTTGTAATTCATCCACTCATACTATTGCTACATCTTGTGATGAATTACTCTCCTTGCCTTGTTGCTCTAACAATACAGCTTCTACTTCCTCTAGTACTTGTGTTGTAACTAACCATGTAGAGGAAATTAAAGAGCTTGAGGCCCAAGTCACTTTGTTGAAGAAAGACTTGGTAAAAAGTCATGAAGGGAAGTCCAAACTTGACAAGATGTTGAGTGCACAAAAATCCCCCAATGACAAGAGTGGACTTGGATTTATCTCCAACAATAAGAAGAAGTCCAAACTCTTCAAGAAGAAGAAGGGCCAAGAGCAAGTCAAGAATCCGGCCAAGATTGTTTGCTTCAAGTGCAAAATTGAAGGGCATCATGTTAGGTCTTGCCCATTGAAGAAGAAGCATCTAAGTGAGAAGCAACAAGGGAAGCGGCCTCAAGCTCAAACTCAAGTCCTTCCTCAAGATGAAGAAAAGCTTCCTCCTAAGAAGAATCAACCCAATGCTCCCATTGTGGAGAAATCAAATGAGAAGAAAAGAAAGATAAGAGCTTGCTACATATGCCGTGAGAAGGGTCACCTTTCTTCTACTTGCTCTATTGGTAACTCATCCAACCCTATCATAATCAATGATGCTTATTCACTTTGCAAGGATAAGGTTGGAAATGTGTTTGCCAAATTTGTTGGTACTCAAAGTGGTGTCAAGAAAAGAACCATTTGGGTTGTCAAACCTATTGTGACTAACCTCTTAGGACCCAACTTGGTTGGGGACCAACAAGCCAAAACTTGATCAATAGGTGTCTAATGGAGGGCATTGGATACTTGGCTATATCATGAAGAATTAAGGGATCTTCATTAATTATATTGTCTCAAGTCAAGTCAATTGGATTATCTTATTTCTATCATATATCCATTGTTCCTCCTTGCGGTAACATGTATTCAACTTATCTACATTGAATGTTACTCGCCCCTTTGCATGTGTTTGGTTTTGTGTCTTGCATGTGTTTGTATATGTTGTGCTCCCTACTTGCTCTATTTTGAGTAATCAATTATGTGCATGTTGGTTGCACACCATGTACGGTTGTTACTGTTGAGCCTATTGCATCTTGATCTATCTTCTTGGCTCTTGGGAGTGATTAATGGACCATACCATTTTGGGGGAGTGATATGCTTTGGCACTTCACAATCCTAAAAATGTGTGTACATGAGAAATACCACTTAGTGTTGATATTTAAAGATTATATAGTCTCTATGTGGTATGTCATTTTCATGAGAAATTCAAATTCTATAATGTCCATTAATCATCTTGTTGGATTCTATTTGCCTCTTGTTGGTAAAGTTTAATTTTCTAGGTTTGGAGACTCCGTTGGTTCTACCCCGGAGACTCCGGTGGTTCTACTCCGGAGACTCCGGTGGTTCAACCCCGGAGACTCCGGTCCCCCTCGGAATTTCCGAGCCCTATGGAAATTGACTTTAACAACTTATTTGAAAATTGGTTTTATCACATTATGGGGGAGTATTGTGCTTTGTGCATATTCCAAATCCATGAAATGTGTATATTTGAGGTTGTGTCACATAGTGTTGATATTGTAAATTATCTTGCTTCTATGTGGCATGTTTTCTCGAACAAGTTCCAATTTGCCAAATTGTTTATTGCTCTTGTCTTGGATCTAGTTTGTGAGATACTTTCTTGATAGGTTTTTCCTAAAATGTGGAATACTACATCAAAGTTGGAAAACCATTTGCTTCAAGCTATCCTAATCATTGCTTTGCGTGATTGTTTAACTATTTGAGTCTATCAAGAATATCTTTGTTTGGCATGGTGCTTAATTCTTATCCTTTTCATATGCTCATTTGTTGTGAAGATGATCTTGGATTTATGTGTAAACTATCACCGGAAATAACTCCATATACCTCTTCTCCTTGGAAAATTGGTAATCTATCATGTGGTATTTTTTATATTGATCATCTTCACTTTGGCTATTGCTTTTAATTGCCTTATCTCTCGCCAAGAAATGTATTTGCTTTAACTCCCATTGTCTTTCTTGACTCTTGTGATTCCATTTGATTTTGTTGAACTTATTTTGTGTTATTTCTATGTAGGTAGATGTGATGATCCCATTTGTGTGCATTTTGTATTCAAATGCAAAATCATAACTAATGCACTAATCTTGGGGGAGCTCTCCTATATTTGTTATAACACACTCTTGTGCTTATTTCAATTGGTTTTGATTATTGTTGGAAGTCAAATCTTTTCTTTTTGGTACTTAGTGTGCCATCATAAAAAGTGTGGAGAGTGTGGTTTGTTGTTGGAACCTTGCTCTCTTTGGGAGTTGCTTATCTCATTCCTTGTAATTTGTTTTTCACTCTTAAAATGAGATATGTCTTTGAGCATGTGTGTTTTAGTTATCCTTTATGCTCATTGGCTTTTGCTTAGTTCACTAGTTGAACTTTGGAGTCAATCTTATGTTGATTTGATTCTTTGATATAATTTGGACAACCTTTTGTAGCTTCACAATTTTGTGTGCTCGCTTGTCCTTCTTGGTGTTTTGTCCAAATTGTATCTCCTTTGGCTCTTGAAAGTCTTGTGCATGCATATTTACTAAATGTATATTGTATGGCATGCTTTTGCTTTCTTTGATCCAATATATAGGCAAAACTCTATCAAATCCTAAATTGGCTAAGTTGTGCATGAAATTCAAGTTCATATCTATATGCACATATTTATGTGGAGTTTGTCCTATATATTGTAGTTTCTCTAACTACTTTGGACCCAATGAGTTTGGGGACCATCTTGTACTTGAACTTTGTTTTAGGTACATGGAGATATATTGGTGCTTGTCTCAATAATAAGGATGAAGTGGTGACTAAATGATAATTTGAGGCAAGCTAGGATTATTGAAGGACTCCTATTTACTAGATCCTAACATTGATATCTCGGTAACAAGTATCTTCTTCATGCATACTTTTCTAGTATCCAACCTTGTGTAGGTTGTTTCATGGCATGGAATATCTTTATTTGTAAATGTTGTGCTTCTTGCAAAGGTCTTAATGAAACCTCTTTATTGCAATTGTGAGTAATTTGAGATGAGTGCATATTATTGGGAACATATAAAATCATGCTCATGATTCTCCTATCCCATATATGTCAATTTAGCAATTTTATTGCATATCAATTCCTCAAGTTTCTCACATGTGCAATATGGTTGAAAGTGTAAATTTAGTACTTTCTTTTGGTATCCATCTTTGTGATACTTGTTGCTTTTCTCAAAGCATCCCAACTATCTTCTTTCCCTTGTTGATATTTGTGATGTCTTTGACTTGTTTGTGGTTGAAGTTCATCAATATACAATAAGAAAATTTGAGCCTTTGGTCGTGCTTTAAAAGCAAAAAATCTCATTGGTATATTGCATGACTTCATTTTGGATATCATGTTCTATTCTTTGTATCTATTTTATGTGTATATGTTTCTTTGTGATAATTATCTTTGTGATGTTGTCTACTTAGAAACTTATACACATGAGAGATGATATCTCCTTAATTGATATTTTTTTCCTTGTGTGTTGGGATGGAATGCTAAGCAATATCATTCATTGAGGACTATGTGGATGCTCTTTGTGCATCCTTGTACTAGTCTTATAATATGCTTTGTCATTCCTAGCACACATTCCTTTGGTTGAGCCATTTAATATGTCGGTTCCTTACTTGTTGCTCAACCATTTCTTTGATACAAGTGTTAAGCATATTGTCTTCTATGATCTCTTGCTAATGGTTGCTTTTAAATGGTAGTGAGGAAGTGAGGATTCCATGTTGTGCAAATTGTATTCAAATGCAAACATTCTATCTTGTGCACGTACCTTGGGGAACTTCCTCATTTTATTTTAAAGCACCATTTAGCGGTTATCATAGTATTTGATGTCACTTTGTATCATTTTGTTTTGAATAATATCGAGGGAGTGATGATTCCATGTTTGTGAACCTTATACTTCAATTCAAATATCTTGTGCACAAACCTTGGGGAGCTTCTTGATATTATTTAGAGCATTGTTTTGGTCTTATCATAATATCTTTTTTGATTTTTTTGGATCATTTGTTTGCTCTCTTCTTTTTTTGGAAGACTATCCATTGTGTTATTTTGTTTGCAATCTTTTGATCCTCAATATAGTATTATTTCCTCCAACTTTTTTTCTTTGGATATGTGCATGTGTTTTGACTCATTTTTTTTGGAACATGCACACCTTGAGGAGGAACTCTCACTATATTGGCCTTCTAAGCCTTTCCGCCCATTTTGGCAATGGATGCCAATGGGGGAGAAGTTTTCGAGGGTTTGAAGGGAATTGGGCTTCATGCTTTGGTTTTGTTCTTAAGCATTTGCCTTCCATGCTTTGCATGGGTGAGTATATATAGTGTAAACTCCACCAACAACATTGGTTGGCAATCTATGCAATGAAATTCAAGTTCATTCACACGTGCATAGATTGTGGGGGAGTTTGCTCTATATATAATGGTTCTACTAGCATCACTTACTTTTGTAGTAATTGATGTTAGTGTAACCATCTTAGTTCTTTAAATTTATTATATAAACCCTCTCAAAGAGATTGTCATCAATTACCAAAATGGGGGAGATTGAAAGTGCATGTGCCCTCATGTGTGGTTTTGGTAATTAATGACAATCCCTATGGACTAATGTTTGCATTGAGTTATATTTGTAGGACTTGTCCGTAGACAACGCTGATCCATA